>WMED01003184.1:5275-16585 GCA_019650415.1 Pipa parva
CTCCAACACCACCATCCAGCCACGGCTCAACTTTAGATCTCCCAATTGGCAGCCGCGGCTACAAATTGGGAGATTTAAAGTTGAGCCTCGGCTGCAGTAACCTCCCAGGTGGTCGCCACTGTAAAAGAAAAAAAAATGCTAGGGGCTCCCCTAGCATTTGCCTACTCTGCCTAATGGCAGAGCCGGCACTGCACTAAGGTATAGTACTGCATATGTAAAGATGTAATTTGACTATAGTTCCCCTTTAAGACCAAGTGCATTCCTGTTTTGTGTACTTTTTTACATTGACTCATTTGTGTTAAAACCGTTAACAAAATGTTAGTAATTTCAGTTTGTGTATGGGTATTGCTAACATTTTGCAAATATTTGGACACAAACAATTGCTAACATTTTTTACACAAACCAATAGTGTAAAAAAAGGATGCAAAATGTGAACATTTTTATGCAAAAATCAAAGTTATTCTTAGGTGCACTTTAAGGCTAGGTTCACTCTAGAGTATTTTGAGCAGCGCATAATACGCTAGTGTTAAAAATAGAAATACGGCTTAATGAAAGCCGATAGCACTTACCTAGTTCCAGACACCTTAGCGTATGATGCGCATACACTGGGTTCGGAACGCTGTGTGTCGCATTTTGGCAGGCGTATGATACGCCGTACTGAAAATGCAACCACACAGGAAGTGCTGTGAACGTCGAGAGAGCGTTCACACTGTCACTGGTGAGTACAATAGAAAAACATGCTTGGTGTATTTTTCTTTTTTTTACCATTAGCGTATGATGCGTCGAGCATCATACGCTAGTGTGAACCTGGCCTTGTGGTAAACGGCTGTTACTTTTTAGTGTGTATTTTTACCATTGCAGTAATGCCAAAATGGAGCAAACCATGCAGCAAGCCCTCATTGCATCTGTTTATCTCCATTTTATACAGGCAGAGGGTGGCACAAATAGGCCAATTTATTGTCCCATTTGATATCACATTATTAATCAAAGGTAATCATATCTCTGACTGTTGTACTGTGTATACTAATAGCTGCCACAGGGGGTACTGTTGTAGGGGACTTTGCAAATCAAAAAGACCCTGCTAGTCACTCACTTGGAGAGTTCTGGACGTCCAGCACAAAGCACAATTATGAACTGTAGTCAATAACCCCCTGAATATTTAAACTCCTAATTGCTGCATAAAGGTGTGAATTCGCCACATATATATATTCAGCAAACTCTGCAATGCAGCAAATTCACCAGTAAATGACATTAGCACATATACAATAGACTGCTACGGACACATTTGTTTCTTCACTATGGGAATATTGTTGCAGTAGTGACTTTACTATGAGAATTTTGACACAGTTGTGGATTTGCTATAGGAATCCACTGTTTAGTAGAGAATCAGGGCGAAGTCACCCAAAGTAATAAGAATTCACTTCAATTTTTCAAAATTTTGGATGGAATGATAGCCATGCCGCTAATGTAAAGTATGGCTACGGATCCATTGGAGGGGGGGGGGGGAAGGAGGGGAAAAAAAAAAAAAGTTACTTTAAAGTACAACAAATGTTAAAATTACTTGTTAAGGCTTGATTTTGTAGAATAAATATAGCAATAGAAGAAAATCAAAGCTCTTGGAGCAGGTTATCAGATAATCCTAGCCCCTCCTCCTGTTATCTCTGTGCAGTCTGTTACTTGCGTGAAGCATTTACATTAGTAATCAGCTTTTGACTGAGCTGTTTAAGGCTGATTTTCTGCAATTTTTCAATCTATCAGAGCAGTTTTCCAACTAGTTTCCTGAAGGAAGTGAATTTTACTAAGTTTTAGGAAGGGGGAAGCATGATCAGTTAGCTTGAGATTTTCAAGGTGTTTAGGATTGTAGGAAAAGTTGAAAGGCATTTTGTCACAAATGACATTGCCTATAATAGTTCTGTCATGCTACCATAATATTTATTAACATTGGAAAGACTGCTCTGGGTCTTCCCGACTTTACCGAGCAAAATTCTAGATAACGAGATCAAGTTTAGCGATCCTGAATTTTATATATTTTCCATGGAAAGGTAGCCATGCTCCTAATGTAAAGCACGGCTACCTTTCCAAGGACAAAAAAATTGAACTCAAGATCGAGAAACTCTATCTCGAATGAAATCTCTTAAGAACAAAATGACCAACAATTTTACCTGGTGCAAACTAGTGTTGCCTGGGTACTTCAATCACTAGAAATATGTCCAGAAGCACATTATGTGGAAGCAACCATCCTTGCAAAGCAATATTCAGAAAATGAAATATACCAATGCTTACTGTACATTAGCAATCTGTCCATTTATTGCAGTATTGCGACTTTTACCTGGTGCACCAAACTATGAAATCAGTGTACCCAGGCCCACTCCTGCTGCTTTAACATTTCCCAGAATCACCCATTTCCAATTATATGGCAACCCAATGACAAAAAAAAGCTCTACATAAATATATGCAGAACAAAAATTACAAACAGGTATGTATAAAGAGCTGCAAATTTTGCACAGAAATAGCTTTTCTGAAAAACAGTTTACAGCACTTGTCTGCTCATTTTATCATGATGAAAAGACAGAATTACATAACTATTCCACTATCTGCCCCAATGACATCAAAGCACATGCTTGTTCTATTTTGGGCTGGAAACATGCAGTACTCAGTACATTTTGAAACCAATCCCTGTTCGGGGCCTTCATTTCCTATATCATTGATAAATTAGAATATCTAGTAGCATAGACTCAGAAGCCTGGGGCTGCATGACTAGCATTTCTTATATGCATACAATGCCACCAAAGCAGCGTCACAATTTGTTTTCACCTATATTATTAGGACTAATCAGAGTCTTTAATTCTGCATATTTTATTCTTCATAATATGGTAAACTCACTGCGAGCCTGATAGGTGGACATGGGAAATTTTGGGTAATTGCAGCAATTTAATAGTAATTAGAAAAAGCTAGAAATGGAATTTCAACATTTATTGCACAATATTGCCCTCTAGTGTGCGTTTAATGGTAGCACTTATTAACTATACAGAGAAAAAGCAACATTTTGGGACAGTTTCTTAATACACAGTGCAATCGCAAAAAGCTATTAACTACAGATCACGATTTCTCTTGCAATGTTTCTTTAACCCTGTTAAAGTACAGCATCCATTGTTTCTTGTGGGATAATCCTTGTTTTGCACCATAGACCATAAGACCAATTAAAATAAAAAAACAACCCAGTCTTGAAACAGAGCCTGAACAAAGGCTACCAGCATTTCAAGGTCACTTTCACCATTCTCTGTGCCACTATTCATATGGTGCCCAACTCCAGTCCTTCCCTATTGCTGTAGTGTTATCCGTCTAGCCCTTCCGGGTCTCCTTTCTCAGCTTGTAATTCCAGTCTCATGCTGCAGTATCTACATTCTTCTGGTTAGTTTAGCCATTACTGCTGTTTCAGCTGCACAGTTGATCCGACCTCTAAGATAAAGTTCTGCAGTTCTGGGTCATAGTAACTCATTCTGTTCAGCAGTTTGTATTTGCAGAACAAGTTATAATTCATCTGTTAGAGTTACTCTGCATCTGCTGCTACAAGCTCCGCAACAGCCCGGCTGCCTTCAGTGGGTGGTTAACCTTGGGACAGGACCTTTAATTTCTCTTGCTACAAAATACATACCTCTTTGTGGCAGTTAATGGTGAAGGCTGGAGATCTTATACTCCACACCATGAGAATCCACTTACATTCAGTCCCCTATGCCATGACAATACTCGGGCATTTCAGTAAGCTTCAGTTACATAACATAGGGACTTCATGTCTATCTTCCTTTCCTCTCTTACAATAATAGGCTGCTGCCCTCCACTGGTGGGGGATGGAACCAGTCACAGTCCAAATAATGGACTGTCTCCCATACATAAACTCATTCCACTGAAACCCTTCCCTATATTGCCCTTAACATAGTCCACTATATTCCACTATTGTGCCAAATTATGAAACCTGCATATCAACCAAAACGCTGCCCAACCCACCAGAGTAGCATTCTTCTGAGGTGTACAGACAAGGAAACTCACATATGATGAAGGGGTTAGTATTATTGGTTCTAAAAGTGTACCATATTTCCTCACCGACAAATTCAATAGAAGGCAAGCAGCATGTTGGCTCGAAATACTTTTTTTTTTTTTTTGATTAACCAGATGTGTGAGTAGATTGCTCACTTATGAAGAAAATCCACACTTCATTACCCGGAATTTAGAGCAAATAAACCGCTTTATTATGTAAACAGACATATGCACAGAAAGATTGAGTGCAAAATCTATGAGCATGGGTGACAGACTGACTTAAAATATACTATTTTTTAGGAAACATACATTTGGTGGAAACCTATTCCTTGTCCACTCTAAAGCCAGTTCTAGAATCTACAAGAATAGGTGGATAGTTCTTCCTCCTTAGCCAGACTCACACAAACAACAAGGTCACAATTACAGAAGAACACACTAAATCAGGAAAGTGCCTTTTTTTGCAGAAAGCCAACAAGACAAGGGGACATTAGGTGTGCAGCTGCTGGAAATACTTCAGTGCCCAAGTCTATGTTTCTTGATGAAGCTAATGAGCCCATTTGTGGAACCATCATGGGATGTTATAGCAGCATCCGATTCCAGTTCAGGCTCAATTTTCTTTGCCAACTGCTTCCCAAGTTCAACTCTGTAAAGACAGGATGACATGGTTTAATGAGCATTACCCACACAGCATCTAAAGACTATTATTCATAATTAGCAGAACTAAATGGAATTTATTACTTTCCACCCAAACCTGGACCCGCGCCTGCCTTTTCTATTCTAGTTGATGGTGCGATCATCAACCCGGTAGCATCTGTACATTGTCTTGGGGTGACTGGTTTTGGCAGTGGTAGAGATGTGTTTAGAAGCAGAGACCAGTTAAATTTTTCCTTTGCAACACTGCCAAGATCTGCCCCTTTCTCTCTCGCTCCATTGCCAACACCCTCATATGCACACTCTACACATTTCCTCACTCGTATGCCTGTACATTCCTTAACATCAACTGCGCTCCTCCCAAAGCAACCAGACTTTGCATGCCACACACCGATACTGCCCTTTCTCGTCTTAAACCCTACTCTCTTTCTGCCCCCACATCTGGAATTCTGTTCCCCTTTATCTTCTTCAGGAACATTCCCTCTGCACTTTTAAAACCAAACTGAAGTCCTTCCTTATGGAGCACTAGCACTGATATTTATCTCTGATTTTTATGTATACATTTTATTTAATCCTTAGTTATTTATGCTTAATATTTGTATTTATTGACCTGCGTTTCTGCCCATGGTTGCAGCTCTTATTACCCCTCTGTGTATGCAAGTCTTCCTCCCATTTAGACTAAGCTCTACGGGTTAGGGACCTCCAACCTTGTGTCGACCACAGCCTACCACTTAAAGTATCCTTGTATTGTTTTAATGCACTTTTCCCCATGTCTATTATATTTCTATTGCTGATTGTACAGCACTATGTAAATTTGTGGTACTTTATAAATAAAATTACACATACGTATAAACCTAGGATTTTTAGACATTACTTGAAAATGATATATATGACAACACATAAAAGCAAGAGGTTACCAGCAACTGAGAAGGCAGCTCTGGTACTGATTCCCTATGGGCACAGTAGTAACTGCTTTCCATGACTTTGGCACATATGCCCCTGATATGAGGTCATGGATAACAAGGGTAAAGTTACAGCAAACAAAATCCAATACCGAATTTGTAAATATATACTTGATACAGAAAAATAGGACTTACCCCCACTGATCATAACTGTTTATGTCCCACACAACTCCCTGAACAAAGATTTTGTGCTCGTACATAGCTACAGAGAAGACAAGACAAATTAAATGACTATTGGGGAAAAAACAAAAAAAGAAATAATTTGTGAAGACACAATAAATATTTACCGATCAATGCTCCCAAAATGAACGGATTTAGCTTTGTAAATACAATGGAATTAGTTGGCCTGTTTCCTTCAAAAACCTATAGTGGTGGGTGGATAAAGGAAAGGAAAAAAAAAAAGTTAGACTGTAAAAACACAGATCGTGGTCAAATATTTGTGTACTGAAGGCCCTCAAGGGAACAATCATTTCATTTGCTGATATGGTATCAGAGGGACAAAATGTCTGTGTGGACAACAAAAAGAAAAACCAGTAGCTTGATACCAGATGAACTGCAGAGACCACCATTAGGCCAGGGAAACACAGTGAGAGAAAGGTACTAAATGGTGCACACCTTGTGTGGAAGTAGTTTTTCAAGAGCATCCCCGCTAAGCCCAGAAGCTTGCAATTCTTTTCTAGCTTCTTCTGTTGATTTTCCCTTCATGAGAGCCTCTGTTTGAGCAAGGAAGTTTGCCAAGAGTATCTTAAAGAAAAGAAAAAAAAAAAAGTTCCATTATGATTTTACAGATTGCAATTAGTTTGGTTAATTAGATTGCAATTAACTACCCTAACTCTTCCCACTTACTGGGCCCTGGCGCCTGTACAAGCCTCTGCACAGACCTGACAAACATTACAACACCTCCAAACAAAAGCAAACTGTAATCTTACAAATTATGAACTGAATTTAAAAAAAAAAAACACTACATTAAACTACAATTCACTTACTTTGTGGTGTAAACCATTCCTGATTGTATGATGGGTTTGCACAGGGATCAAGAAGTCACAAGGAATTTTGCGAGTTCCTGGGGAAAAAGAGGACACAAGAGGTGTATTATTACATATTCTTTATGGCTAAAACTTGTAACAAATCAAAACTTTAATCTGACAAGAAAATATTGAAAAGAAGCTTGAGACATTTACATGCTACAGTAGTAAAGTGTCAGAGAAATGAAATTCCTTTCATTACTACCTACTAGGCGTTACACTCAGATATACCTTTTGTGGTTCAATGAATGCTTTTGAATCCCATATTAGAGAAGTGTTTATTTATGCAGATGTTCTGAGCAGTTAAAACAGCAAGTTGGCTTCCATCCACATGGGGTAAAGAAGGTTCACTCTTCTGATCACAGAGGTTACTATGCATACAGGAGTCCAGAAGGGTCACAATAAGCCATTTGTATCAACAAGTACATACAGTACCTGTTTGCTCTAGTTATGATGTTAGAGGATCCCGAGGCCACAGCTAATCTCCTAGTTTACTTCCTAATCAATTAGGGCTTTTAGCCAATATCAAGGTATGGGAACACACATTAGGATACAGACCGAGGAAGGTTTGGTTGATCCAAGAACGTACACAGTTTAGTGAACACACAAATTGGTGATGAGGGGGCCTATTTTCTCCTAGTAAACTGCTAGCTTAAAAGCAGAAAGTGGTTGCCAGTGGTGTGACATGTGAGTGGTGGTGCGTGCGTGCATGTGCGTGTGCGTGGTTTTGGAGGAACAGGAAAAGAAAGAAAAAAAAAAAAAAAAAAAAACCCACACACCTTGATGAATAAGCTGATAGAATGCATGCTGTCCATTGGTTCCAGGTTCTCCCCATACCACAGGGCCAGTATTGTAGTTCACACGAGCTCCTGTTTTTGTAATATACTTTCCATTTGATTCCATGTCACCCTAAGATGAAAGATAGCAATATTTTTTATTTTTATAAATTTAGATGCTTATAGATTAGATAGTATTTGACCCAACTTCATCTCCCCTCTGTACTATACTCACCTGCTGGAAATAGGCTGCAAAACGGTGCATGTACTGATCATAGGGTAGAAGAGCATGAGTCTCACAGCCATAAAAGTTGATGTACCAGACACCCAGCATGGCCAGTATGACAGGGATATTGTTCTCTAGTGGTGTTTTATAAAAGTGATTGTCCTGCACAAAAAAAAAAAAAAAAAAAAAAAATTACAAAAATAAATTCAATGGATTTCACAAAACAGATCATATATGTATTTATGAATGAATTGTGTGTTATTGAGACACCAATTTCTGAACAGTTTATATCTGTTGCACATTGTGTGCTTTACATTAGACTAAAGGGGAGCTAAACATTTTTTGCATCACCCAATATAGACATTTTTAATGTTTTAACAAAGTCATGCTTGCCGACAACTGTCCCATTGATGAAATATGAAGTTGTAAAACTGGCAGTCAAAAATCAAATGGCAAACGAAATATAAAAGCACACCAATAATTAAATGAAAACCTTTTGGATTCAACATTAGAAACACCAAGTTGTTTTTTTGCATATATGCATGTCAACATCACAGGGCAGTCCTGTTGCAGCTGCGGTTTGTCATTAAGCACTGGTGATAGACATGGAACTCCAGATCAATCCTGTCAATCTGCCATGTGCTTACATTACAAAGTAGTCTTAGGGGCATTGCCAAATGGCTGTGACATGGGCTGATGTAATATGGCATGACCAATCAAGTCAGTTGTAGAATATATTATGCAGTTTAAGAGAAGTAATGTAGAGAGAGCAGGGTCCTATGTTTGGTCATAGCTAGTGCAGAGAGACTGGAAAATAAGATTACATGGATTTTTTAGCTACAAATATTTGAGTGTGTTAGTATTTATTATCCCCTTTAACGTATCACATGCTTGCACATTAGGTGATTGGAAGCACTGTGTATAGTCTCTTATTGATATCTGTTCCAACTGCATAATTCATATTTAAATAGCATATGCTAACACTGCCTAGAGCCAAACCAGGTCAAGAGACACCCTGAATTTTTTGGAGGGCATTTTTCAGTCTGCCAATAAATATAGGCCATGTGCCATAGACCTACTACAACGCCGCTTTACTTTGCTTCAGCCACTAGATGGCAGATTACAGAAGGCCTACCAGCAGCTGTGCTAAACTCAGGTTATGGATTTAAATATAGAAACATACATTTTTGCCAACAATACATTCAGTAGCCTCATCTGCAGCACACAAAACTCATTTTAATGTTACAGGAACTGTCTACCAGAAAACTACATTAATTCTCTCCATATTCAATTTTTCCCCCCCCATCACCATCTTAGACACTGAAATTTGCTAAAGTCAAACACTATTTTTTCGACCTTTTTGCTGGAAAAAAAAAAAAAAAAAAAAAAAAAAAAAAAAAAAAGGGGTGAAGAGCGCAAAAATGTAATTTAACTTTTTCACCTGATTCCTAGCGAACAAATTTTTTGACTTAAGCAAACTTCACACTTTGGCGAAATTCAATAAAGTTGAAAATATCGCAGTATTCGATATCGAGTAGTAAATGTTTACAAAGATAAAATTCATTTACCGCAATATCGAAACTTTTCAATCTGTTTATTTGTATGGAAAATCTGTAACATCGATGGGAAAATTCAATTGAGATTTTTTTTGATAGATCAAAAATGGCCTTTTGGAGACTTTTTATTTTTAAAGAAAAGCACTTACCATCCAGTGAGCTCCTGCCAACAGCTTCTCAAAATTATCAAAGCCTAGAAAATAAATCACCCATCGTAAGCATCATGGGTTGCAATTACACAGAAACAAATCAAATAATACTAACCAATATGAAGGGCAATTGACAGTCCTATTGCAGACCAGAGAGAGTATCGGCCACCGACCCACTAAGGAGAATAAGAAGGGATATTTAAGAAAAAAAACAAACAAAAAAACCCAAGTACAATGAAGCCAAGAGAACATGCCTTTGACCTGTGACCTTTATCATTTACAGTAGGAAGGCTGCCCTAAGACTGTAAAAGGTCAAAGCTGAGAATAGCTAGGGGACAGGTTGCCTAGAAGTGCATTAGAAGCTCATGTTACCAGCAGCTGCCTGCGCAGCACAAGCCTGGGAATTCTTTAAAAGGGCAGGCTCTTATAAAATACATCTGAAAACCAAATTCAGCTCCCCTTATTTAAAAAAAAGGGGATAGAAAATTCAGCTAAGGAAAAAATAAAATAAAAAGGAAACTTGCTTTGAGGTGGCCAGAGTTTAAATAATAAGGAACTTCAAAAGTTACTGTTGGGCAAAAGGAATTTCAACAGAATTGCAAGACTTCCCTCACTTCCACATTGCTCTTTCCCAAACTAATCTTTCTTCACCATCTATTAGGTTGTACCACCGACTGTCTTTCACTAGATCTGGCAAATGCACATTTAGTAGCAGGAGTATGTTGCTGTAAACTGCTTGGCATCAGCTGCAAATATCATATACAGATCTATAGCAACAAGACAGTGGGTTGGTTTGTGCCAAAGGCATGGCACTGTATTTTAATTAATGACATTTCCAGTAGTAAAGTGGTAAGCACCCTTATACTTGCTAAGGAGGTTACATTTTTGGGGGACAGGAAGTATAAAGAATGGTTTCATTCAAAATTAGTAGAATTTCATTAGTTTTACCTCGTGGAGGTCAAGACTGGGCAGATACAATTCAGACAAACGCTAAAAAGTACTGAACCACTAGTATAAGGCTCAACCCATTACAGATTCTTTTGTCTCTTTATGATGTTCATACATGAAAATTTTTTTTTAACTATGTACACACCTTAAAAGTGGTCTACCGAATACAGAAAATTTACAATAGTTCATGCTTGACTTTTTTTTTTTTTTTTTTTTTTTAAGAGCTGCTAATTCCACAAAATTAAAAAGGATTAACTAGGTTGGAACACAGTATGGTTATGCAGAGCTTAGGATTCTAAAGACCCAAGTAATCAACAAATCAGATATTAAATGGGAACTACCCAAGGTAAGCATAAAGGTACAAATACTTACATCCCAGAATTCAAACATGTTGACAGTGTCTATTCCAAAATCTTTCACTTTGGGCTGTAGACAGTAGAAAGGGGGTTGAAAGACAGGAATTAGAGCCAAAATAAAAAGGTACTTAAAAAGGAATAAAATTACAATAGAAAGACAATTATTGTAATATATACTCACGCCATTGGTAGATAGGGCAACAAAGTGTTTAGCCACTGCAGATGCCTTAAAAACAAAGCATGAAATTTTATGCAAGTGACAAGGGGGGGGGGGGGGGGGGGGGGAAAACTATTACCGTTATACATTTCACCATTTATTTTTAGAGCAGTCATGTAAAGGACCCCTACACTGTGTGCACCTTATTTACTCTGCATGTGCTAATTTAAGGTAGCCTACTGTAACAAATGTAGCAGGTCATCCACCTTTAAATTGTAGGCAGTAAGCACTGAATACAGGGTCATGCTGGGAGCTTATGAGCAAATGCCAAAGGTCATTCCAACTGGTGAAGCACAACATCAATAAAAATATGAGCGACGCAGCAAAAGGTCTGAATACGTATGACAATGTGATATTTCTGTGTTTTTTTTTTGTTTCATAAATATCTACTTTTTTTTTTTTTTTTTTT
>WMED01003185.1:8244-22698 GCA_019650415.1 Pipa parva
TATATATATATATATATATATATATATATATATATAGTCTACAATATGGGGTTTGCAGGCATTTCCCATAATTCCCTGCATATCTTTAGGGATATGACCTGCGCTACAGAATGTGTCAGAGCTATAAGTGGATACTAAATGCAGTAGACTTGCAGTTAAGCATTGTTGGTATTAAGATGCTAGAATGTAAGGTTTGCAGCAACTGCAGGGGCTCAATTGTGGATTACTGGATTCAGTTAAACAATATTCAGACAATGACATTAGCACACCCATTGTACTATCACTTATCAAGAACAAATTATCTTGGAAACCTCTTGGAGACCAGTGGCTGGTCAAGGGAAGCACAGAACATTAACACATATCAAAAGTTCAGTCCAGTCACTGCTCCTTCTTGGTAAGTCCTCGACAATGTTTGGCAACAGACAATCAATACCAAAACTGCTTTAAAGTTAAGTTGTGTCCAGTGGGTCATCTGATTGCTCAGGCATGTGTAGCCTTATTTGCAAATGATCCAGCCATAAGCTGTGATTTTTGGGTCATTGTGTATGCAGAGATTTATACTTCCATGAATGTCATTGCACATTTTTTAACCCAAGATGTGACCTTTTTCTAGAATTTTTACACAGAATTTCCATTGTTAAGCACTGTAATTATAGGGTCACCAAGGCAAAATAAGGAAACCAGTGGTTTTGATTATAGCTTGTAAGAGGCATGAGCAAACATCTTTCAGATATAAATAAAGCCTGTATACAACTATACTTTGTTAGGTTATTTTAAATCTGTTCCGCTATTTTACAATGCACACACTTCCTTTTAAGCTTACAAAAATACAAGCGATTTGGCACATAAACAAGATATTGGCTGAAAAGATGCGAGTTGTGTAAAATTCGGGACAGCCCTAGGAAAAGGTGAGCAGTGGGGTGTGTATTATAAATGTTAGGAGACTGATATTCTAACATGTGATGGCTGGAAAATTACAGATAATTTGTACTGTAATTATTGATGACCATTAAGGCTTCCCCTAAGGAAAAAAACAAACAAAAAACAAAACAATTCTTAGCCAATACCTTGTTTTTCCACGTCCTTCAAAGGGTCCACACCAGGAGACAAGATGAAGAACATTGGAGTGGCCGGCCCAGACTCCTCAAAGGATGTAGCAAAATCCAGTGACCTCCCAACCACATATTTGCTACCCAGTTTTTCTTCAACAAAATCCCTGCAAAAAAAGACATAGTGAAACAAGGAAAACACTTAAAGAAAATATTTTATTATTTATTTCACTATACAGTATTATCCTTTATATATTCATTTATACCAGGGATGGCGAACCTATGGCATGCGTGCCAAAGATGGCACGCAGAGCCCTCTTTGTTGGCACGCGAGCCGTTGCCAAGCCTGTCTTCAGTACAGGCTGCCGACTCGATCTGACAGTTTTCAGGCCGGGTCCGTGGCCTGCATTGAAGGAGCGCTTTCTCGCAGGGGAGTTCTCCTCCCCTGACGCGTGCGCTCTTCCCCCGATACTGGCGTGATGATGTCACTCACCAGCGCCGGCACTTCGGGGGACGCGCTGGTCAGTTACGTCACCTTTTTTGCACTGAGTGCCAAAAAGGTTCGCTGACCCTGATTTATACTCTACCCTAACTCCTGGATACAGTTGTTAGATTAGAGCTCCCAGCATTCCATGCGGACAATAACTTTATATCAAACCCCTGAACCTTCTAGCTGAGCAGGGAGGGGGTAATAGAAGATATATATATATATATATATATATATATATATATATATATATATATATATATATATATATATATATATATACACATATATACACACACTATAGTGTGTGTAGTACTGTGCTCTAGCCCTGAAATGCCTACCTAACGGCATAAGTCATCCGGTCTGGCCGAATTGCTCTCATCATGCACAGCCTCTGGAGAGCGGTCTTGTTCTTCCACTCCTGAGGAAATTTCTCCTTTTCTGGGCATTCAGACTCCACAAACTTCTTCCATCGTTTAGCAGAGCCTTCAATATCTCGATCCAGATTGTGGAACGTTTCCATGCATGAAAGGGCCTAGTAAAAAAGGACAGGTCACTTAGTATGACTGCAACAATTACCACGTAGCCAAAATAGTACAATGCTGCCTAACTCATTAAACCCCTACAAATACATTACAGCACATAGGGAAATGGCAATTTATAGAAGAGTTAATAAAATAATGGCCATTAATAGAGGGGGGATATTCGGCCAGTCTGGGTTTAGCAAAGGAATTTCCTATCCATTTAATTTAGTCCAAAAACTGAATTCCTTCTAAAAAAAAAAAATTCTTACAATGACCTCACTCATATATAAAGGTAACCTGACAGCTCAGTTATTAATATACAGCAATCACTCAATATTATAGTGCAAATGATAAAACTTTGTTACAAAATGAATAGATGGCATTAGAGTTCCAGCTGATGAATTTGGCCTTGGCATAGCCGTAACCAACGTAAGGCTTTTGGAGTATTAATGGTTACATATATTCACACAGGCAGCTGAAAAGGTTTTCTTTTAATTAAATGAAACACATTTTAATAACGTCTAACGCTTGCTTAACATTGTTTTACGAAAGTGGAATCTATTTCAAATTTTTACAGTAAGAAACTAATGCAAATTTTATTAAAAAGAAAAAAAAAAAAGAGAGAGAGAGATGTAATGAAAGTCCAAGAGATCATTTCAACATTCTACAGAGGAGAATAGAATTTGCTAAGAAGTTCCGTGACTGTATGAATACAAGGGGGCACAGGCCAGGGACTTTTATTAAGGTCAGAGACCTCCACAGTGACTACTGTCATCTTTTTAATTTTATCCTGGTGTGAGTAAGAATTAGAACCTAGAAGTGTGTACGGGATAGGATGTAAAATCTGTGTTTCTGAAAAGGATAGTATATACCGGATAAATTATTAGTAGGAGTGAAGGAAACAGTAGAAGAAGGTTCTATTAGTGGGTACTACACTGTATATTAGCCAGTATGATAATAGAACATTATTCTACAGATTCCTTCATGCCTAATACAATTTACCCACCCTTCTCAGGAAAGAATACCCAGTATATACTCCAAGGGCAACACTAGTCCCCCTTAGGAGACAAATGTATCTAGATGGCTTTATGTATCTGGCACCACCTTTCCAGAAGAAGGAATTCCAGTGATGGTAAAGGAACCCAAAGATGAGGAACCCTTCAGGTCTTTCACAAATTGAGGCTTCCACCACTGGTTCTGCTGTGTTGACTAAAGTGAAAGTAACCTCCAAGCTGTAAGTCAATCCTTCTGGACTGAGTTTTGGAACCAAAGCATGGACTTTTTTTTTTACTATAATTATAACATTGCACTACTGATAAGAGTCTCCGATGCTGATTATTAAAGGTTTCTACTGTTGGTAATGAGTCCGCAAATATTGAATAAAAGTCTTCACTCAGAGGTTCACTATTATACGGACAGTAGGTTAAAACAGCCAGCCCAGAGATTAATAACAACAGATACTGATTTTGTAACCATGCATGCTTGGGGTCCATACATACTGGTATGCACATACATACACTGCTGTCAGTTAAGAATGCTGAACTTTGTTTAGACTGATGCTATTGAAAAATTAGTAACTTAAAATAGTGTAAACTGTGTACTGTATGTGACAAAGCCATAAAAAACACTTTTATTTACATCTTGCAGTTAAACTCAAAGTAAGAGCTTACTAAAAATTAAACTCAAGCTGGTAAATAAATACCTTACTTTCTATATACAATGTGGAATATTAGGAATAACAGATTGAATATACACGTATCTAGCCCATTAGGCAACATTGCCTGCTGACTTTGAACAGAACTTTGATACCTGCTCTACAAAGAAGCAGATGAACTTCAATTCTCGAGAACTTTTTATCAACCAAACAGTGATAGTTTTTTTTTTTTTCAAAATAAGATTTATTTTAGTAAATCAGTGAGGGTTTGTCTTTAATTTAAGGAACAGAAATGTTTCGGGAATAATGAAAACCTGACCTCTTTGTTATGGTTCAAAATAAACAGCTATTAAAAAATACAAAATTGACTCTTCCCTGGGTGGCAATGTTCTGAATTACAGTAAGTGGTGACAGGGTTTATTTTAAAGAAATCCAATATGGGTCTGCTCTTGGACTAATCTATTAAATACTTTTAAATGAAACAACATAGAAATGATTGTAACAGGAGTAGAAAGGGACATCTGTGACCTTCTAAAAGTGTTCCTGCATTTAGTATAATGTCCATTAAGAACAGACTCGGCGACTGTTTGGGGAAGTTTTACAAATAAATGAAAAGTTATTTGGAACAGAACATATCGGCTGCCAAAAACTGTTCTTGTCTTCTAAATTCATCAGCAACAGAGAGATGAGATGTGCTTTTATAGTGGTCTCCTGCCAATGGCTTTCATACAAATACATTTGAAATGAGATCTGTCGAGGGGAGATTCTGACTTTGCTCAAAGCACAATAAAAAGGTTTGTGATATTCAGATAGGAAGAGCAGATATACGAACTTAGAAAGTAGATCAAAGCTGTACTGACATAAACACCACACTGCTTAGAATCAGCAGGATGTGTATTTGGGTTCATACAAGCTTAGGAAAATATGCAATTTTAATAACAGCCACTTCAGTTCTACAACATAGAATTTTCTACAAATTCTTTCCTTCTGACAACCGTAAATACACACCTACCAGCATCTATAGAGCAGGCCATCCTCCCTTTTGGATTAATCATATTTCTTTTCATCAAAAATCTCAGCGTTTTGTGTTAAATTACTCTTACTTTAAAGAAAACAATGAACTGTGTATCAAGCGGCATTATCGCAATAGTAAAAATAGGTACTAAGAAATACCAGCTATTTAGCATTAAAAAGTGCGCCTAATGATAACGTTTGTGTAAAAACCTTAACAATTTATGTGATATTTTTTTTTACACTACCGGTTTGTGTAAAAAATATTAGCCAAATGTTAGTAATTCCAGTCTGCATCCAAAGGTTACCAATATCCGTACACAAATGGAAATTGCCAACTTATTTTATACAAACCAGTCATTAGTATAAAAAACTGACACAAATAGGAATTGCTAACATTTTCTTACCAAAAAATTATTTGAACTGCTTCTCTAACACCAGGATTCAGGCAGGCATTCATTTTCCTTCTTATAACAGCTCTTAAAAACGTCTACGCTTCATACATCAATTGCGCCTGGTGTTTAACACTGATTTTCACACATATAAAAAACACAGGCTTAGCTGGTGCAAAAAGGATGCAAAGTGAATGATAAATTGCTAATAAATGGATGCAAACTATTTTGCATCCATATTTTTTGTCAACGCCACTTGATACATTTTCCCCTTTGAGTCAGATAATATCAACACTACTGAAATAATAAGACCTTTACAGTCCTCAGAATAGTGAACGTATATTAAGTGCGCAAGGAAAAGTAATTTTCCACATTTGCAGAGGCTTAAAAAGGAAAAAGGAGAAATGTGCTCCTAGTGACAAATCCTTTTGTCTTAGACTCAGGAATCAAGTAGAAAAGGTCCTCTCCTTCGAGACCCACAAAATTAAAAATAAGTGGCTACTCATGTTCTTGACTTTATTACCCCGCGTTTGAAATCTGAAGATGAAGAGATCAAGACCCAGTATTTACCAGGATGAAGATTCCCCCAAGAAATCCCAATGCCAGATTTCTAACCAAGTAAACAACTGTAACAATTAACTGAACTGTTTAAACATAGAATAACTGGAGAGGCAATGCCTGTGTGGGGAACCACTTACAAAATGACTACGTACTTAAATCAATTTGCTCCCAAAAGTTGCCTATAGTATGTGCACCCTGAATATGGTGAATGAGTGGCTTCCAGTAGAAGCAGACAATAAGATGACTTTGGTAGGAAAGTACAATCAACACCAAGCAAATGCTTTAAAGGTACTTCGGCTCACCTCGCGAGACTGGAATACCTTTAAAGCATTTGCTGATCTCCGCATGCAGGAGAGCAGGGAGCGCGTACCAGTCTCTGCGAAGTGAATCGAAGACTCGCCAGGTAAGTTCGGACTTTCCTGAATTACCCCCCAAATCTCTTTGAGACAAAACAGAGAAAGGGGAGGGATGCTTTGAACAATAAGGCAGAGAGCAGAAACTATCCCAAGAGTTCAGATGGAGGCTTCTGTAGTGTCCATAAATACCAAGTTAACACTCAGAAAGATGTCCTATTTTATTGCCCTATTTCAGGAGGAGAGGGATTGACTGGAGTTCCCACCTCTTACAGAAATAAAACATGTTTTGAGGAGTTGTGTTGTCCAGGGTGTGTAGGATATTTTGTAAGTATGTGCACCACCTTTCTGCATGGATTTATTTTTCATAAGGCTTTTTTTTTAACTATACTTCCTATTCTCAAAGTTTGAAGTAAAGGAGAATCATGCACATTTTATGCGAGTCCATTAAGTATTGTTTCAAAGTTCAGACGCTAACTTAATTATTGAAAATTAAGCCTTCCATATTAAAAATGAAGCCATTAGTAGAGACTTTTACAATCCATGTTCATTAACCTAATTATCAGAAAATGTGAGACAAAACCTAATTGTACTAGGAGCTATTTCTTATTAGATGAGATTGCCAAGCAAGGTATAAAGAGCTTTAATTAATGGAACACGTTAGACTATCCCAGTGTAGGAAATAGAGATGTGACACATCCTGAGGAACCAAGTTCTCCTTTTTAAATAAAATCGTACAATTGAACAAATCAAGTCTTTGGAACAGAAGCAGGAAGGAATATGACGGAAGCTCTCACGGTTGATGTTCTTACTTGCTTTCACAAAACTGTAAACAAAAAACGCCTGACGTAGACCATATCACCGAAGTGTCCGCTTGTCAGGGGAAGATCTGACGTGTTTATTCTCTATCTCAGCACATTACATATTTTTTTATCAGGCAACATTCTGACAGATTTGAACAGGGGCATCGCAGCAGTAGCTAGGGGTCATCCGCATTGTTGTATGGAGATGTAAATAGTGTGATGGATAAAATCCAAAGGCTCATGATGGATTAAACCGAATAGTAGCAGGTAACAATGTATTCTGAGCAATAATATCAGAAGAAATTGGAGTACTCAGCATTGAAAAGTGAATGTGGTGTTGCCATTACTTAATAGTTCTATAACATGTTTTGGGCGACACGCCCTGTACATTTGATAAAGGGCATGTGGCCCGAAACATGTTATGGCACTATTAAAGAGTGAAAATGTCATATTCCCTTTTTGACATGAAGTACTTCAATTTCTTCTTCTATTACTGTGTTCTGTGTGCTGGATGCTGGACCGGACACGCAGGGGAAAAGTGTTTGTTATAGGATGATGTTGGTACCAACGCAACATTGTATTGCACAAATGCTTTCTGAGCAAGTGATTCTTCCGTTGCTTTATAGCTTGTTGTTATCTAAGAGTATTACTAATCTATTAAAATACTTTCTGTTTGTTGTCAATGTGGAATTGCAGTTAGTAAATTAATATTACAGCAAAGGTTTGCTTTGAGCCATCAGACTTTGTGTATCTGGCAGCGTGTAAATGTATTAGAGATACATTTACATGTGACGATTTACATTCAACTGTAATTCCAACAGATACAGCGCAAAGCATTGTGTACTCACAGATCATTACCATAACAAATGTGTTCTTTATATATGTCTTTTGTTATTCAAGATGACAGGCATATTAAAATATAGAAAAATGTATTATTTTATAAATGATTTTTATTAAATGCTCAGAGAACTGGCAGCTACAAAGAGAACAGAGAAGCATGAGATGAGCTCAGGGTTCCCCTGGGCATGATCTCTCCTAGTTATTTAGAAAATGGTATAGCCCAGATGGGAAGGTAACCATAGAAACCTAGAACTCTGTGCTAGCTAGTAGAACACTATGGATAGACACTGGGCATCCCTAAACACAAAGATAAGGCCTTAATGGTCTTCTCTAGCTGTTAGAAACTGGGCATCCCAGATGGCCTCAAAACCATAGGAACATGAAACCCAGCTTGTAAAGAAAGTTAAGGATAAAAAAAAAACCTACTTCTTCCTCGGGCAGTTTATAAATGGGCAGATCAGTATTTGATCAGCAATTTCTTTCCTGATTAACACTTCAACAATTATATTGTTTCTCTTTTTGTACCTGTAAACATGAGTTCTCTTACCTTGATTCCACCCCAAGCCTGGTTGGAAAGAAAATCAACTGGACTTATAACACCTTGCTGTGCAGGGTAACGTAGTAGGAAGTCCAACTCGGTTGTTTTGATCTCCTTGTTCATCAAAAGTATCTAAAATGTAAATTGAAACTGTGTCAAGACATGCTCTATACATGGGTGACTTCCTTCACCATTTGCCATTTCCTTCAGTCGAAAGCATCCAGGTTCTCTGGATAATAACATAAGGAACATCCCAAACTGCAGACCTCCAGTTCATGCAGATCCACAACTTCCAGTGCCTTTGGACAGTCACTGGCAGACAGACTACAAGTGTTTTCAGTTTTACCAGCAAACTCTTGTTCCACAATGCCCACCCAGTCTGGTTTACAGGCCATTTCAAAGTCTGCCTTGCATAACTTGTCCATACTGTATACTGTATTTGAGCAAAGTCCATCTCCAGAGCTGCCATTATTTGTGAAATGCGCCTCCTCTCTACACAGCCAGTACCACCTCAGGTTCCCAACATTCAGTAGACCGCAGAGTTGCTTACCTGGAAAGCCAACTGAGCAGTGTAGGTTAACTTGTCACACTCAAACAGACCCCTGGTGGTGTACTGGAACACTGAGAAAGTAATGCTGTCTATTAGATTTGTCACTCGCTGCTTGAGAACCTCGTCTGCCGGAGCTTTTTGAACGGCTTGTTGGAAAACCACATTGAATGCCTACAGGATGAAATGGGTAAAATTCAACCAAATGCAAATACAGTAAGAAGACTTTAATAGTTAAGTATCAAACGATACCATTCTTGTACAATGACTGGGCTAAACACACCTCAGTTTATAGAACCAAATTTTATCAAAGCTGGAAATGAAAGAAACGAAGCAAGCAGGAAGGGAGTTAATAGTCTAACATTTTGAGAGAAGACATTTAAAGGACTTTCACAAACACTTTATACAGTGAAGTAGAGCAGTCAAGTCACACTCACCTTCAGTGAGAACTGGTACATGGGATGGATCTTGTTAAGGTCATTCATAATGAAATAAAGGAGCGAGGCGCGGGCAGCAGCCAGGCGATAGTGCTCTCTGGCCTCATTGATTTTTGCCTCTGTTACTTTGGCCTCTTGGACCTAAATATAATGAAGGAAAGAAATAAAGTCCCAGCCGGTTATGTCTAGCCAATTCTGCATGCAACATTACTCAGGTTTAGTGTGGTGCAGTTCCATACCAGTCATCATGTAGGCTAAAGACATTATCTGATTGTAGTGCTCAGGGGATCACCTGAGACGAGACCAGGGGCCACTAATGAAAAGATCTGAATCCTTGTCTATTCAGTCACCTCTTCAGTCTCTATGATTTTCTTGTATCCTATTTCTTTTTATTCTTCACCCCTATCTGCTTTACTTTACCCTCAGGAACATGCCATGATGGGGCAGTTTGAAACTCCAGGCAAGGTCACTTTTCAGTCAGGGAGGCCCACTAGGAGGTTCCCTGTGTCTGACACCAACTCAAGGTAAAATTAAGTCATATTTTGGGCAATAGGCCAATGGTTGATTAGCTTTGTCCCTACTGCAGAGCATTAATTATCCAAGTAAAAGTATCTGGCGTAAAAAAGGAGATTTAGGGATTATAATTAGAAAAATGCTGGAATGTTAGTGAATAACCATTCATACATTGGAAAGTGGAAGGATTAAAGGGTAAGTATAACCAAAATGTCTTTTTCCCTAATATTCTAAAACAATTTTTTTTTTTATACATCTTTTTTTTTTTTGCATCGTTTTCCTCATATTAACTTCTGAGATGGGGAATGTTATTCACCTTTGCATTGTTCACCACTGTGTGGAACACTGGTAGGTGGCTAGTCACCCAACTTGCTTAATGCATGCAACTTCACACAACAGTTACTATTACTGCAAACACTGCAGGTTTGTAAATCTTCTATTAAGACACACTGAATATACTGTAGCTTGAGCTGGGATGTCAAACTTTATCTGCATAGACCGCCTCATTATATGGTGGATAAGTAAAACTGATAGAGATATGTGGGATTTCCCACTGTGAGATGATCAGAGCGGTTTGCAGTATGGCTTTGCTGAAGCAGGGAGGGGAGACAACGACTGGAGTGACATTGGACTTGTCATCCCACTGGCTCATTTCACAAGTGATGATGTTACCAAGAGCTGAGTATTTCACGGTCAATTAATGGTAGAGTTACAAAACCAAACATGCCATGTGATAAAAGCAAAATGAAATCCCAAGAAACAAAAGCGTCTGAGGACAGTTATGAAAGAGAAGAAACAGCACTGATTATTTGCCAGGATTTGATACCTGCCTAATTTACCCCCTAGTGACTTGTCCTGTTCCAGCTACACCTCTGCAATGGGGTTACAGCACAAGCAATTACATCAGATCAGAATGGACGAGGTAGGAGCAGCAACAAAATAACAGCAAATAAAATAACTGGAGTTTTCACTCTGGCTTATTCTTAATCATTAACACAATATAGTACTATACACATATAAAGATATTATGTAGTAACAGGTGAGAAACTCATTGTAGTAAATAAAGAGCAAAATAACAGCACCCCATTCACATTTCACATTTAGGGCATCCAATGTGATTACAGTCTGGAGTAACAGTGGGAGACTGGTCCAACAACAAAAGCACTACGAGCTTCTTGACTGCATGAATAAACCACCGGCAGGGGGTGAAACAAGATTCCAGGAATCCCAATAGGAATGGGTTTAAGGGGCAAATGACCCACCCCAATACACAGGGGGCCCTGCTGCAAACAGGTATAACTAGGGGCATACTGCATATGAGGGCATATGTGGAGAGTGGCTTGGGGGAGCTGTACTGCATATGGAAGTATGTGTTGGGAGGTATTGCACAGAGTGTGGTGGTAATCAATGTACCTGCTATATGACTGATGGATGTTTATACAGGGGCAGTGCAGTGGTTAGCATTGCTGACTTGCAAAGTTGGGTTCTGGGTTCAGTTCCACCCTGGACTTCATCTGCATGGAGTTTGTATGTTCTCCCTGCACTTGTGTGGGTTTCCTCCAGGCACTCTGGTTTCCTCCCACAATCTAAAAAACATACATCTGTGTCTGTCTATGTGTGTGTGTGACAGAATAGAGAAACTAGACTGTAAGCTCCATGAGACAGGAACTGAAGTGAATGATGAATTTCTGTAAAACGCTGTATAATATATCAGTGCTATATAAATGAATATTACTGCATGTAATAATATATATATATACAGTATATATATATATGTGTGTGTGTGTACTGTATGATAATACTACAAAGAAGTTGTAGTATTATCATAGGTAAAGTTTGTATACAAAATATATAATTCTGAAAATAACATAACAAAAAAAACAATATTCCTACACAAATGGACGAGACAGAAATCTGTTTACATAAAAGTTGGGACTGAAAAACATTGTCTCCCATCTGTGAGTACAAACCAGCACCACATAAACTTGCTCTTCATGTATCCAGCTACTAGGAGTTACAGTACAGGATAGTAGTACCTAATCAATGGATTGATTCTTCATAAAGTCACAAAGGTTGATACAACTAGGAGTAAAAGAGTTGTGCAATAAAACTGCAATTACTGCAAAAGGGAAACTGCAATTCTACATCATGTTGTAGGCAGATGGTGCCCATAGTTGCTTTAGGCAATACTTATTACAATGTATATTTATACTTGCTCCTTAACAAACACCATTTTATTTTTATCAGCACAACCCAATCCTCTCAGGTATTATTAAATACAGTAGATGTTACCTTCTCTTCAACTTCTGCTGCAGTCTTCTTGGTGATCTCCAAGTTCTCCACAAGGGCCGTGTCTCCAAGAAAATTACCGGAGGCTGAGGAGAGCCGGGAAAGTAAATTGTCTTCAAGGGTCTTCAAAGTGATCTTGAATCCATTCTGCTGCTTTGTCAAATTAGACTGGAAAGAGACCGTATGAGTTAGGTCATCTTTAAGTATCAGTGCATACAGGTAAATAGTAATGTGTACACTTAAAGGAGAATTAAAGGGTCATTGGGTCAAAGGGTGATTTGCAATGGGGAGGAGGGGGATACTTACTGATTGGGGTTTTACTCTCCACCACTGCCTCCTGCTGTCACTATCAAATTAATCTATTCTGGTCTGTGAAGCTCTGCATTTCTTTTCACTTCCTGCTCAAACTCACTGAGCTAAGCATGTTCAGAAGCACTTTTACATCAACATTCTACTTCTGGGCATGCTCCTCTCAGTGAGTTTGAACAGGATGTAAGAAGTGAAGAGGATCATAGAGATTCTCACAGCAAAAGAGTTCTGCTTGATAGTGACAGCAGGAGGCAGTGCTGGAGTGTAAAACCCCAATCAGTATGGGTCTCCCCTCTCACCCTTGCAAGTCACCCCTTAACCAAGCAAGCCTTTACTTAATCAGAAAAAGCATTCCAGTTCCACTGCAGTGGCTAAAACTGATCTCCACTCCTCCATGTAACTTGCGCTTTAATTGTTAATACTTGAGCCTGTTCATGATTGGATGTACTGATCACAAACAAGCCTGTGGAGGACTAGCTCTCATGGGTCAAAATTGAACAAAATAACTAGATTTATAAATGCTGAAGAATGATATAGATATTATCACCAGTTTAGAACTGGGCAGGAAAGGGCTGAACATTTCCTCAGTCTTCTAAAGAACTTACATAACCTCTCATAACAATATGACACCTCTCACTCGGGTATAATTATGTAAAGTAAAAATAAGGGATGTTGAGCCAAACTAAATAATATGTGTTCTTTAGGGAAGAGAAAATAAACTGGGTGAAATTCACTAAAATCAAAAAAGGTTGTTTTTGACCTTTATGAGTTTAGTCATTGGGAAAAAAATGGCCGATTTTTTTATTGAGTTTTTTTGATCGAAACATTTAGATCGTTTTTTTTAGATCGAAAAGTAGCCAAAGTACTTCTGTAAAGCAGAGTACTTTGGATACTTTTAAATTGAAAAAAAAAATGATCAAAACAATTCAATTGAAATGTTTGGATTGAAAAATGACAACTGAAAAATCTGCCTTTTTCTATCGAATAAACTCAAAAAGGTCATAAATGACCTTTTCGAGTTTAGTAAATTTAGCCCTAAGATATACTGGCACAAATATCCTTTTACAAAATGTTAAATGGATATTTCCATTTTAATCTGAACAACAGAGAGGTGTTGTAAAACAAATAATGAATATAAACGTGAACATACATGGTTCAAGGCAGTTTAGAGCTATTTAATCCCAGAAACTTCTCTATGGTAAACATGGTTTACAGAGGCCCCATGTACAGTTTCCGATGCAGTGATTAAAACTTGGAATAAAGTTTGCTCTTTAATAAACATGTTCCAATGCATTAACTTCTGTTTGAAATTCTGGCAATGCAAAACCTCATCTGCACTTATACTTCACTACAATCAAATTCACTCTTTGATTCCATCTTCTTTAGCATGACTAGGAAGGAGATAAAAGGCAGAAGATGGAAAAGTGAAGATTTGTTAGGCAGAGCCTGTCAGCCTTTGAAATTTAATGCTTTATATCAAAACAATTGTCCCTGGGACGTTGTTCTTAATCGTAACATCTTCATTCTCTGATTGCAGCCTCATCTTTCCGGACGTGTTTGAATTGAAATCCAAAAACAATACCAGGAATTATACTAATTCATTATCTAATCCTCGCTCGCTGCTGAGCACCTGATTACTTGGAGAGATAGGAAAGCTCTCTCACAAAGGGAAATTAGGACACCTAAAAACTTGTAGTTTGATTTCTACAACGCAGTCTCAGGCAAACACTGGAATCTTAGAAGAAGGATACATTTACTGAATTAATTAGACCAGCCACGTTATATTGTTAACCTTTATACAGCTAAAAAATAAATAAATAAAAACGGGATACATCTTACACTATAATTAGTAGATTTTGTGCAAGATAAAACTGACTTATAAACACATTATTGACAATGCAACAATTTACAGGGGCGTTTGTCAGTAATTTCCAATAAAAATATGACCATTTTCATCCAGTTCCATAACATTACACACACCAAAAAAATATAAATGTCTTTGTTTTGCCCTGTTTTTAAACAATTTCATTTATTTGTACCTTAAACAAACTCATCCATTAAAATTTACTGCATCTACTAAACACTCTGGTCTAGGAGGGACCGACCCATAAACACATCACTGCCATTAGTACACTTTGGGTCTAGGA
>WMED01003186.1:0-22698 GCA_019650415.1 Pipa parva
TAGTTTTTCTGAGCGTGAATGCGGTGTCAGTAGAACGGCGCTAGTCTTTCTGAGCGTGAACTCCATATGCTGGACGGATTACAGAAACGTTCTATTTACAGTTTATTTTTGCCCATCTTTGGCTATTCCCACCCTTTAAATTGGGGTCACAGCAAGATATTTTGGCTAGTTTGAGAACCCAACCAGATTTAGAATTTCAGACACATCATTTATTCTTTTATAGAATTTAATTAATTTGAATGGAAACCGGAAATGTTATTGAAAAATACTGATGTTGCAACTTAATAATCAGAAAAAAATAATTTTTTTTGTCCCATTCCAGCTCCTTTTATACCACTGACGGACTCCGAACACAAGTTGTTGCCTGTGCACTTTGCTGTGGATCCTGGGAAGGACTGGGAGTGGGGAAAGAATGACTCTGATAATGTTCGTCTGGCAAGGTATGTTCCAGATGCTCTCTTCTTGTCATCTTGTACTAGTCTTTTTTTTAATCCTGTTAAATCTTATGGTTTAACTTTTATTGGGATTGGTTATTTGTCAACAAACAAATTAGCAAAAGAGTTTGTTATATTAAAGGACAAGTACCATGCAACCAATACTTGGAAAAAGGTTTTTTTATTTTTTAAGCAGTAGTACTAATTTTCATTGCTTATTGTATTGTTTTTGTTTGTGAATTTGATTTATGAACATCCTGCACAGAGGTAAGAGAAGGAGGGGCTAGGATTAGCTTGAGAGCCTTTGCACCAAGTGCTTATTTTTTCTTCAAGTGCTATGACTGTTCTCCAAAATCAATAAGCCTAAATCTTTTTAACTCTTCCTGTACTTAATACTAGTGGTGAAATTTGTTAAACTCGGAAAGACCACTCTCTGTCTTTCCGAGTTTATCGAGCAAGAGCTTGCATTGTTCTCGCAAGAGTTTTTAAATTTTTCGATGGAAAGGTAGCCATGCTTTACATCAGTAGTATGGCTGCCTTTCTATTGAAAAATCGAGATTGAAAAACTCGATATATAAAAATCTCACTAGAACAATGCAAGATCTGGCTCAATAAACTCGGAAAGAAAACCCGAGAGCGGTCTTTCCAAGTTTAATAAATTTTGCCGTTGGTGTCCAATAAATAGATTATTCTTTATTTATTCGCTTTAGTGTCCCTTTGAGGTGGAACTTGACAGGAATGCGGCCATTCAACTTCATATTTTTTGCGTTACTATTTACTCTAAGTTTTAGACCCCTGCTGTAGAGGAGGAGTACAGAAGGTTTTGGTTCTTTTGGTGGCACCAGATTTTGTTCCTTCCTTGGTAAACGCTCTCATACAACGCCTCTGACCTGCTCTGCTCACAGTGTGCTCGGAGCTTGCTGTGTCATGTGTCGCTTAGCCAACAGCCATAAATAATATATTGGCTGGTGCTCCTTCCTTGTATGTAATTTTAGCCGATGGTTTTCTCCGTGACTGTTATTTTGTTGCTGAGAATGAAAATAAGAACAAAGAACTGTTTGAAATGCCCACTATTGCTGGCCTTTCACCACCCAGGTATTTAGCATGTATTTTTATCCAGCAGTACCTCTAGATTTCATAGCTTAAAGTACGACCTGAAAAGGAAATTTGCTATCGTCACTGGCATGGCAGTTATTCCTATGTATTAACTGTAACAATGAAGTATTGAACATTTAATTGCTCCTTTTTTTTATGGTTCTATCCTTCTCTCTCTCGTGCCGTTAAATGGTTCACATCTTTATTCATATTCTGCACAGTTAATACTGAGGCTGGTTCATATTGTAGGGCCTAATGCAGATGTAACATATTATGGCTTCCCTAATAATGGTGGATCTGTTATAGAACAGCTTTTTCATATGATCATATTGTATAATCAAAAGGCATTAATGTACTAGACTAGAGTCATCAATTTTAAGAACATAAGAGATTTAAAAAAAACTAGGGGGCGACTGTCAATGTGGTCTAATGGACAAGCCAGTCCTGGCTAGTATATGCCATACCTTGTACTGATGCCCCGCCATTTCTAAACCCTGGATAACTGGAGAAATCATTTGAGTCCTGGTAAATCCATACAGTAGTACACAGATTGACACAGTAAAATAAACAAGCCTGCCCAGCTTCTCCTTCACTTATCAGCCTGGATGGCAAGTGGGCAGGGCAGTATGTGTGGTAGTACGTCATCACACACATTAGGCCCAACAAAAGAAAGTGGACACAGGTCCAGCCTTTCCTGTTACTTGCTGACTGGAGAACCGGAAACCATTTTACATACAGCATCCCGGTCTGCAAGGAGATACCCTAGTGTACGTTAAAGGATAACTATAACCAGTAATCAATCTTACCTGGTCATGTCCAGTGTTAAGGCAAAATGGCCCATGAAACGCATGCACAGATCAATTTTACACAGGCTGTTTTGCTGAAATGAGGAAGGGGGCAACTACTATGTGATGTTGTATGTCACATACAGGGGGCGGAAGAGAGCTGCTGCAGGGATTTTCCATCTAGCGATCCTGGGATATAAGATCTTGATATAAAAACTGCTCTTGCAGCAGTATAGTTAGCATGCTGCTGCAGAAAACGATCAGGTATGTTTGGTATTTGATTACAGTTCATCTTTAAATTGTTTGCTGGACTTTTTTTCATTAACCAGTAACACCAATGAATGAAAATTTTGAACAATGATAATTGATAGGATCAAACTTTGTACAGTTACCCAGAATCCTGACTTGTATGACTTACTTAACAAATGAATGTTAATGTTTATTTTTGTTTTGTTTTTTCTTTTTCAGTGTTGCGTTATCGCTGGAAGCAAAGTTAAACTTTCTACACGACTACATGAATGTAACCTGGCTTTCTTTGCCCTGCGAAACACAGGTATTTCCAGACTCCTGCATTTTATGCATTCGCGTGCACTGTACATATTCCCCATGGCTGACTAAAGTAAATGACTTCTATTTTATTTTTGTACAGGCCCCGCTGGCACAGCCAGAGTCTCCCACTGCTTCAGCCGGAGATGATGCACGCTCTGCCGCTGAATCTGGGGAGTCGGACAAAGAGTCAGTCTGTAGCAGCTCTGCAAGCAACGGCGGTAGCAAAAGTGGAAAAGAGAAGGAAAAATCCAAAAAGGACAAGGATAAGAAGCGAGCAGACACTGTGGCCAACAAATTGGGCAGTTTTGGGAAAAGCTTAGGGAGCAAGTTAAAGAAAAACATGGGCGGTTTGATGCACGGTAAAAACGCAAAGGCCGGAGCAACTAATGGGCAGGCGGACACCTTGGAGAAGAAGAAAAAGGGGTCCCTGAAGGGTAGGAAAGGTAGCAAGGACGAGGTGTCCCAGAATGATGTGTCTGCACAGTCAGAGAAGCCCGGTTCTGGCAAGGTATCAACGGACAAATCCCAGGGAGATCCTTACAAATACAGCAGTGACGTCAAGCTAAGCCTGAGTATACTGCGAGCGGCAATGCAAGGCGAGCGCAAGTTCATTTTCGCTTGCCTTTTGAAAACCAGCGACCGACAGCCTTATCAAAAGCAGATGATCGAGAGATACCTAGTGGAGGCAGAAGAGCGATTTTTAGCCGAACAGACAGAACAGAGACAAAGGGAAGAGAAAAAGGCACTGATGAACTGCGGCACTGTAAAAAGGATGGAGCAGGAAATTCTTCAATCCAAAGGTGACGACCTTTTTCCCCTCCCTACATATTCCCAGGTAACTAACAGCTATGGGATGCAAGGAATGGACTATGGTCTGGGATCCAAAGGGACACTGCCTTCCAGTTACTCTGGAGGTTTCACCATCCCTAGACCTTCTGTTGTTAATCCATCTGATAATTCTCATCCTCATAGTTACCAGGACAGCAGAAGGCAGGTGGCAGGCGGTCCCTGCAACAATCTGCCTTCTTACGTCACACTCCCGCGGCAATGCGTGCAGTCACGCCTTAACCCATATCAGTCCAGTCCACCACACATGGGTAGCATCTCTCATTTAAACACTGACCTGCCCCCAGTTTATCCCGGGGACTGCGACCAGACACTCTGCATCACTCACAGCAATGGTTACAAAGAGTACACGGACCCAACCACCCTGCCAAGAGCAGCAGCTTCCGATGGCAATAAAAGTCGGACACTCTATAATAACGTTCAGCAAACTAAGTGTAAGCAATCAAACTGCACTTTTTATGGACATCCAGAAACAGGGAATTACTGCTCTTGCTGTTACAAAGAGGAACTGAAACGGAAAGAAAGGGAGAAAGAGGCGTTAATACACAGGTTCTAAAGAACCAAAGACTACCTTTGTCTCTCTCCCGCCCAATCATCTTGACTTAAGTCCATGAAGTGTTTTGATAGAGGTAGGGATGCAATACTGTTTAAAAACCGTCTCCTCCCAGTGTTCATTGGGGCGGCCCGCTAAGCCCGCATTAACTCTTCACTCATGGCATTTAGCAAAGCAGGAAGCAGTGAAAACCCCAATGGGGTTTTCAAGAAAATGGGCCATTGCACAGATTGTTCTTACATTTTGGGTTGACTGTGTGCTAAAAAAAATAGTAGTTTTGGTATTTTTTTATGGCTGCCTTTGTAGCACTTTAGGAAGGGGAAAAAAAAATGTATTTTTTTTTCTGAACAGTTTCTTTTTACAACCCAGCCTGTCTTGTTTTTGAAGATAGGCTGGACCTCTTAAGTGGGAGGGGATTCATTGAGATAATGGCTATATTTAGGCTAGGTTCACACTAGCATATTGTGTGCAGGGTATTTAAAAAAAAAAAAAAAGTTCTCTGACAAAAATACGCTGAGAAAAAACACCAGAGAGAATCCGTTGAGAACAATGCTAATGGAAGAGAAGTGTTCACACTATAGAGTATCATACGCAGCGTATTACGCTAGAACGCTACCTGCGCGATTTCTTTGGGCGCACGGAACACAGCGTATTTTATGTGACTACATTAGTTTCCATAGGAATGTAACACTTTCGATCACACACAACGTAAAAATGCGCTGTGTTTTCAAGCATGTGACATTTTGTAATAGCAAAAAAAAGCAGGGAAAAAACACCTATGAAGATTCACTGATAAAGAAAATCGTCTTCAAATCACAGGAATAGATTCAACTGAATCCAAGTGAAAGTAGGAGACATTAGAGGACATTTTTCGGTGCTGTCGATATTGGATTAGCAGCTACTGAAAGGACAATACAGTAAAATGTTCTCTAATGTCTCCTACTTTCACTTGGATTTAGTTGAATCCATTCCTGTGATTTGAAAAGGATTTTCTTTATCATAGGTGTTTTTTCGCTGCCTTTTTTTGCTATTACAAAATGTCACGTGCTTGAAAAGGCAGCGCATTTTTACGTTGTGTGCGATTGCAGTTGTTACATTCCTATTGAAACTATTGTAGTCATATAAAATATGCTGCGTTGCGTGCTCCTAAAGAAATTCGAACAGGTAGCGTTCTAGCTTAATATGCTGCGCACGATACGCTAGTGGGAACACTTTTTTCCTTTAGCATCTTTCTCTACGGATTTTCTCCGGTGTTTTTTCCTCAGCATATTTTCGCTGGAGAGTTGTTTTTATAAAATACGCTGCGCACAATACGCTAGTGTGAACCTAGCCTTAGAGAGCATTTCCTATTTAAAGGTCTGCAGTACACAAAATTCAAATCATTTCAGCATCCCACAATTCTCCTGATCAATGGTTGCAGTGGTGCAGGCTGGGAAAAGATATGGTGGCATGGCAATAATAATAATATAGATATTACAGTCAGGAAAACGTTTTGATTTAAATCTCCTGCCAGGAAATCCTGTCCTGTCATTTTACATTAATCAACCACCATATTTATTTATCTGTGGACTTTTGTGCTGCAGTAGTTGTCCCTACATTATCACCTATTATAGTTATGGATGGAGATCTCCCTATGGTTGTCCATTACAGACTTACAATAGGAAATCTAAACATTATTACTGAGGAATTCTGGAATCCTAATTAATCATTTTGCCTATTGAAAACTTCAGAATCTGTTGGTTCTTTATAGACTAGTTACCCCACTGTAATCCACATCTTAGACATTGTTTTGTTTTTTTAATCAGCCATGATGGGAGAAGACCCCTATTCCCATCCTATTGCTTATTGTAGGTTTCAGTTTATTACTTTACTTTATGCTGATTTTGCAGGAATCAATCTAGTTTGGATTTTGCCGCAATGCTTTAGAATCCAGGATGAAAGACAAAATGAAATCATTCCTGCATGTTATATTTTCCCACGACTCTTGTAATAAGCCTTATTTAGGTTGTGCCTGAACTGCAGTTGCATTAAAAGGAATACATTAGGTTTTATTTCACTTAGCCTTTCCTTATTTTTTCTCTAAATAATACTGTGGCCCCTTTATGTTTTCATACAGTCCTGCAATTAAAATACATCTCTACAGCCATATAGGAACCAGCAATGGAAATGTCATTCCTCTTGGATCTAGAAGATCAGTGGTCTTCCAGTTAGCCTTGGCAAACTGTTATGCTGTGTTAAAGGTCTTGCTATCGCTGCCAAGCTATGTATTTAGTAAATAATACATTTATGATGCTTTTTTCTTCAGGCATAGGTGCAAATACCCCATTTGTATGCAAAGAAAACCTTCTAAAACTTGCCAAAGCTTATCCAAGTGCTGCGTTTTCACTGGTTTCCTCTATGCCTCCTGAATCTTATCAGTTATCAAGACACAAACAGGGGAATTCATCATAAGGGACAATGGTTTACAGAGGTCTAGTAACCCAAAGCAACCAATCATCATTCTCTGCTATAAGGATGCACGAATAATAAGACCGCTTCTGATAGGTTGCTTAGATCTCTGTAAAGTTTGCCCCGGTTAATGAATTGCCCTGCATTGTTATTGATTGGAGTAAATTATTTTAACACCCGCCAGGTAGACAAAAGAACCATAAATATTTCTTTTACCCAGCCTGTTCACTCTCTGCTACCTCTGCTCATTTTTATTATTTTTTTACATAATATATTTTGTATTTTAATCCATACTTTACTCTTTTTCGATTATAAATCAGGCCTCTGTTCAAGCAAGACTACCAAGGCGTTCCCCCCCCCCCCCCCCATTTTTATTCCTTTTTAGGCTCATTCCAAAAACAGCAATAAAGTAACAGGAGACGATTTATTGGTCATTGGCAAATTAAAATACTGATGAAAGAAATTCGTCCTAAAGCTATTGTCAGTATAATATGCAAGATCATATTTTTGTATTTGGGATATTCTGTTATCCTCTTGACAAATGTAAATGTGAAAGTGTTTCTTAAATTGCTTTTTCCACACTCTCTCTCTTTTTTTGGGGGGGAGAATACAACATAGTCATCTATATTAAAGGCTGCATTCTTAATATAAGTTTTGTCCTATAACTAAAAAAGAGGAAAGATATTTTTTCTATGATAATGTTGCTATTACAGTGATTAAAGGGAAGGAATAGAATTGCAGGGTTTTTTTTTCCATTTATTTCCACTGTTTGTCACCCCTTCATATTTGGCCATTTCAAACGCAGCACACTGAGACACACTTTGTTATTCATTGTTTATTTTTGTTGTTGTTTCAGAATTATTTTAACCAGGTTTCAGTACTCTTCTGGATGAACCAGCTTTAGAAAATGCAGTTTAAATATTACTTAACAGAGGCATAAATCTGTTATGTCATACTATTCATTGGATGCTTCCTGATTTAACTGAAAATTTCTTATAATATCAGACAAATGACATTTTTTTACAGCTTCTAACCAACTGCAAAATGAACTGCCTTCTAGATTAAAAAAGAAACAACGTTTGCCTGTATTCTGCTGTTGCTGGAGGTGTTAAACAGTCATAAAATACCCCACAACAGCCATTAGAGGATTTTTTATTATTGGTGATAACACCCTATTTAGTGGGGGTTATTGACTAAAGTGAGAATTCGACTGTCCCATAAGGCTAGGTTCACTCGAGCGTATGATGCGCAGCGCATCATACGCTAGTGTGAATAAAAAATACAGCTCAATGCAAGCCGATGGTACTTACCTAGTTCTGGACACACCAGCGTATGATGCACATACAATGGGTCCAGAATGCTGCGTGTCACATTTTGGCCGGCATATTTATGCTGCGCCCAAAATGAGACCGGAAGTGATGTGAACGCCGAGGGAGCGTTCACACTGTCGCTGGTAAGTACAATAGAAAAATACGCTCGGCGTATTTTTCTTTTTTTCTTCACACTAGCGTTTGATGTGCTGCGCATCATCCGCTTGTGTGAACCTAGCCTTATGAAGACGCGACTGCAACAAGTAGCCATCTCTAGCTGGCAAATTCACACCCTTACACAATTCTGACTTTAGTCAATAACCCCCTTAGAGTAAGCATTTCAGAAAATGTTTGATTTTTTTCTTTAACCACCCTCATTCATGTATTGCCCCCCAGTGTTTTTGTAGATGTGTGCTAATTTTTTCTAACAACTAATCAGATCCTTTATTTAAAGCCATCTGTAAAAAATAAATAAATCTGAGGATAATAAGCCACTGCTGATCTGCTAATCAATATTGTCTGAGTACAGTGAGGGTATGATCCCAGAGATTCCATCTCTCGCTCATTACATTTACAAATGGAATCCTCCATACTGCTCACCACATATTCTGGCATATCATTTGATTAGAGCGCCTCTACTGGCCAGTAGTAGATTGTGCTGTTGCTAACTGTCTTTTGAACATTTGGCCAATGTGGCCATTGTATATGTAAGAAATGTGGGAGAGATTTGCCCAGTATATCGTTTGGTTAATGTAAAAGAAATGGAAGGAAGACCTTAAAAATGAGATGCAATCAAAATGAGCATTTATTTGAATTTCTGGGATGTTAGACTTTTAGCCTTTTTCGCTGTTGCAGAATTAATTTTATTGTAGGCTACTTTAGATGATAGAATATCATGTCCGTTATTAAACATCTACCCGAGTTGGTTCTATGGTTTAGGACTGAAAGCAAACAGACAGGGCTGTTGACTTCTGTTTTTCTCTTGAAAAGTCATGGTTGTCATGCAATCTGAAAACACTCCAGATCTATGTTAAAGAAGAATTAAAGGCTTGTTGTGTCGAGGGGTGATTCGAGAGGGGGGAGATAAGATCGGTGATTTAGGTTCCAGCGGCACTGCCTCTGCTCTCTCGATCTTGTCAGTGTCCTCTTTTCTTAACAGGAGCAGCGATCCTTTTCACTTCCTCTTTCTGTGAGTTTCACCCAATAGAGGAAGCGCAGTAGCAGTTTTCTGATATGACACGGCTACTGCGCTTGCTCTATTTGGAAAAGCTTACAGGAAGAGGAAGTGAAGAGCAAAAGAAATCTACAAGTTTTTCAGAGCAGGAGGCAGAGCTATAGAGTAAATCACAGATTGATGAGTATCTCCCCCCCCCCCCCCCCCCCCCCCCCCCCACCTTGACACAACAAGCCTATAGCGCGTTCATTTTACTTTAGTACCGAGCTTCCTGCATTGAATTTCAGCTTTAAGAACTAATGTGGGTGCTTCAGGATATTTTGATTGCCGCAACTTTCTTGGGGAACTAAAAAAGCCTTCCAACAGACCCTTATCTCATTAGCCTTAGACGCACTCAGAAAAACACCATCTCATCAACTATTTATTTTAACGATATATGCAAAGGTGACTTTAAATTCTGAAGTGCGACAGTCCAATCTAGGATGGATCATACAAATAGTTTGCACATTTATAATTAGCAGCTTTTAATTCCACTGTCCAAATAAAACTGTGTGTGTGTAACTTTTCCTTTAAGTACCAGTGTCCGAAATAAAGAGAGAGATGGCTTTAACTTGGAGGTAAAATGAGCAGTATTTGCACAAACTTTTTCTAACTAATAGAGCACAATGAAGTAAGTGCTGATGTATTTACAACGTTATTTGCTTGTATTATAAACCTTATTGTTTTCTCGTTTCGGATTTGCTCTTTTTAATTTTGTCGACAAAAGCTTTAAATAACAAATCTGTTTTTGTTGTGAGCAGCTGTGCCACTTGGAAATGAATTTCAAGGGTTTGCAATAAATAAAAAAAAAGTGCAAGTTTCATCTGGTTTGTAAAATGGCATCCGTCTGATTTTTACTTGATTTCTTTCTTTGTCGAGGGTTCTCCTGTCGTTTAGCAACACAGTTGTAGAGAATGAGATCATTCTAATGCAGTTGCTTAGGGTAGCAAACTTTGGCTGATGTGCCTTTATAATGTCATATTTCCTGAGCCAATTCTGACCTACTAAATAATATTATTACTAGGTTACTACATAGTAAATACTTGGACTCCACATGACTTATTTAATTGTAGCTGCCATGATCAGTATACTAATATTTGGGATCACACCCTACTCTAAGGTAGGAAAAAAGCTTTAAAAAAAATTGGGTAGATAATAAAGTTGAAACACACTAGTTACATTATTGAGTCCCTTGTGTGACATCTTCGCCCAGGTGCTGTCCTACCCTTCAGTTTATCCATTAGCTCCCTGTTCTTAGCATGCACTGTCTTGAGGTCCAGACTTTAATATTACCTCTGTCCTCAGTAATGTAGTTAAATAAGGGGTTCTGACAACTTTAAAAAATAGGAGATTGACAATTTTTCCAAGGTTTATGATACCCTGGGTAGTTAATCATCGAGACTAGCACAAAAATAGTTTAAGCCATATTTATCTAGTTGAATAATTAAAAAGATGAGTACTGTGGAATTTTATGATTGGAGGGATGAGTACTGTAGTATTATATGATTGGAGGTGTGAGTACTGTAGTATTATATGATTGGAGGGATGAGTACTGTGGAATTATATGATTAGAGTGATGAGTATGGTAGTATTATGAGTAGAGGGATGAGTACTGTAGTATTTTATGAGTGGAGGGATGAGTACTGTAGTTTTATATGATTGGAGGGGTGAGTACTGTAGTATTACATGATTAGAGGGATGAGTACTGTGGAATTATATGATTAGAGGGATGAGTACTGTGGAATTATATGATTAGAGGGATGAGTACTGTGGAATTATATGATTAGAGGGATGAGAACTGTGGAATTATATGATTAGATGGATGAATTCTGTGGAATTATATGATTAGAGGGATGAGTACTGTAGTATTTATTATATGAGTAGAGAGATGAGTGCTGTAGTATTATATGATTAGAGGGATGAGTGCTGTAGTATTATATGAGTAGAGGGATGAGGAGTGTTGTAGTAGTATTATATGAGTAGAGGCATGAGGAGTGCTGTAGTAGTATTATATGAGTAGAGGCATGAGGAGTGTTGTAGTAGTATTATATGAGTAGAGGCATGAGGAGTGCTATAGTAGTATTATATGAGTAGAGGGATGAGGAGTGCTGTAGTAGTATTATATGAGTAGAGGGATGAGGAGTGCTGTAGTAGTATTATATGAGTAGAGGGATGAGGAGTGCTGTAGTAGTATTATATGAGTAGAGGGATGAGGAGTGCTGTAGTAGTATTATATGAGTAGAGGGATGAGGAGTGCTGTAGTAGTATTATATGAGTAGAGGGATGAGGAGTGCTGTAGTAGTATTATATGAGTAGAGGGATGAATGCTGTAGTATTATACATATATGTATAATTTTATTTGTAAAGTGCCACAAATTTACACAGCGCTGTACAATTCAAGATTGGGATGAGTCCTGTAGTATTATATGAGTAGAGGGATGAGTGCTGTAGTATTATATGATTAGAGGGATGAGTACTGTGATATTATGAGTAGTGGGGTGAGTACAGTGGTATATGATTGGAAAGATGAGTACTGTAGTACTATATGAGTACAAGGATGAGTACTGTAGTATTATATGATACTTGGACTAACAGTTAATTGTATAAGACAAGCTTTGGAGTGATATTCCCTCTTCATCAGGTCAGAGCAGTAATAAAGGACACACAGTTTGTAACAAATTAAAAGTCTGGGAGGCACTGAGAGACTAAATAAACAGCCAAAAAATAGCAAGTGTTAAAGTAATAAAATCTTCTATCTGCCCTTGTCTTCTATCTACTTTGATTTTATTACTTTAACTCTTTTTTGGCTGATTGTCATTTAACCAAACTTTAAATAACGTACAAACTGCCGCAAACCATTTCCATGTGGATTCAGTAGAAAGGTGTTTAAAAACAGATTACTCGCATGTTAAAGGACCAGTAACACCCAAAATAAAACCTTCCATTTTGGCGTGGCAGTTATTTAAATAAAGCACTTGTCAAATGTTTCAAGTTAAATTAATTAATTATATTGCTTTCCTGTTTTATTTTTACCGATAGTAGCCTTGTTATTAAACAGAATTCACCCAGTCTCATTGTTTTCTGTGGTCCTTTAGAGAATACATATTTAGGAAGTGACAAGAAAAGACCAATTTTTAAAGCTGAATAGTTAAAGCTAGGTTCACACTAGCGCAAATATGCGCTGAATTTTTAGAAAAGTGTGTCTGGAAAATATGCCACGTATTTCAGTCTGGCATATATTCTAGACATGCTTTTCTATTGTACTTACTCAATGCTCCCTTGGCGTTCTCAGCTACTCCTATCTGGTCGCATTTTTTGCGTGGCGTACAACCGCTGACAAAAATGTGACATCAAGCATTTCGGCATGCGTGCGCTTGCATTCTGCACTAGTGTGGCCAGAGCAAGGTAAGTCCTATAGGGATTCGCAGTGTTTGTATGTGTGTGTTTTTTTTTAGCACAGTGTATTTAAACGCTATTGTGAATCTAGCTTACAGCAAATGTCCAACTTTCTAGGTACAATTTAGAATTAACTGTATATATATAGTAACTATAAATGCATTTGAGACTCTTATTTTTTGGCGATATTGTGCTTTTAACGCAGATGTCCAAGCATCCCTTCAATAAATATGAAATCTTTCTGGCGGTTAGGTTAGGTCTTCACTCTGGGACATCTCAATGGAGAAAAAATCCAAACCAAATTACCATACTGCAAAGGGATTATCCTAATTATTAGGCAACAATAAATTGAATAATCCCTATGTAGTATGATAATGTAGTCTGGATTTTTTTCTATATTAAATACTGATATTGTTATTATAAAATAATAAATATTACAGTACTTTGTGGACGCTTGATATTATTGGATATCAGCAGTTCAATTCCGTTAAAGGGGAACTATAGTCAAAATACATCTTTACATATGCAGTACTATACTTTAGTGAGAAGTGTTTCTCCCAAGTAGCTGTTTCATGTGACACAATGATTGAGTAGGCAGCACTGATAAACTCCCACACCAGGAAATGTGTGTGTGACGTGTACTGGCCAGTTTTCAATGAAAAGGTACCCTCCCCCGGACATTTTTGCCCTACTTACTACTTGTGCACAAGTCAGCTTTCCCTCTGTAATCTCCAACTTAATTTATACGGCCAAAAGGTCAGCACACTGCTTAACCAATAGCAGTCAGGCAGCGTTTTCTTCTCATGCTGCCTGACTTGCAGAACAGAAAGAGGAGGGGGAGTGGGAGGATTTAAATGTCAGCTCTCAGGAAAACTAATTAAGGTAAATAAACTACAAGTATTATTTCTTCCCTAAACGTTTTCTTAACTATTTGTGTCAGCAATTGGCTTAGTATAAATGAATTTTATATGTATGAGTGCAGTCATCAAAATAGTGCCCCTTTAAGATTGTTCCATTTGCTTTGCTTTCAGCGACCATGATGAAACGACCTCTAGATTTGAAGGTTGGCATTTTCTTCACCATTCCAAATGCTTCTGGATTCTAAAAGGGATTGATGTAGTTAAAGGGGTTGAAATATATTCATTTTTGAGAGTTGGCACAGCTGCTTTTGAGTGCATAGCTATGCAATTATGTTGGTTATAGAGAAGTTGTACTTACAAAGAATTTTATGGCTCTCTTCATCACCTGCGTTGTAATCCCATAAACAGCGCTTGGATTAATGACGTTTGCCACAAGACCTCGTTGCAAATCACAAAGGAGTATTAAGGAAATCACAAAGGAGTATTAAGGAAATGGAGTTTAAAGGATACCTGGGGTTTTGAAAAAGAATGTATGTGTAACAAACTTAAAAAGGCAATAACACCAATGCATAAAATGCTTGTAATATTATATGTTTAGGCTGTGCTTTCAAAAAGTCAATATTGTCTATAATGCATGATATTTACCTTTAAAGACTGGGCTTTCTGGCACGCTTCCTGAATATGTATTATCTTAGGCCCGGTTGAGACTGCCGTAAATACACCCGCGTATTTTAGGAAAGTGCATCCCAAAATTATGCCTGTGAGTTCAGGCCGGCGTATATATGGGACGTACTTTTCTGTTGTGCCTGCCTGACGCAGTGTGAATGCTCCCTCTGCGTTCGCAGCTCCTCCTATCTGGCTGCATTGTTCGCATTGCGTATGTACGCTTGGGAATTACAGACGCTAAGAGTTCTGGCGCTAGTGTGGCCGGAGCAAGGTAAGTGCTATAGGGATTCGCAGAGTGTTAAAATAGTGAAATGGATGTGGTAGGAAAAGTCAAGCAAGGTAAGTGCTATAGGGATTCGCAGAGTGTTAAAATAGTGAAATGGATGTGGTAGGAAAAGTCAAAAACCACCAATAATGGAATAAAAGGTAAATGTGCCAGTGTAACAACAATGATGATGATCTGAAAAGCACCAAATTTGTGATAAAACACACGTGATAGGACTCTGGTTGTGAGAAAACTCAGCAGACATAAACTGAAACAAGGCAGTGATAATATACAAAACTTTTCCAAGGTTCACAAGACGTAAGATAAATGGACAATCAGGAGAGTTATGAAGCTGCCAACATTTTAATGCAGCGAAACGCGTTGAGATACTTTATTTGTGAGCATTCATTTGATGTGCCTTTTTTAATCTCAGTGTTTGTGAGTAATATACTTATATTTGCAAGATTAAAAAAGCAATTTTACACTGTCTGGATACTTTTTAAATTTTATCATGTGTATGGTGATCTGATCGCAAAGACCTGGATTTATCTGAGGGCTTGATTGGTGAAGCCATTGTCCATTTATCTTGCGCCTTGTGAACCTTGGAAAAGTTTTGTATTTTATCACTGCCTTGTTTCAGTTTATGTCTGGTGAGTTTTCTCACAACCAGAGTGCTATCACGTATGTTTTATCACTAATTCGGTGCAGTGTTAAAATACTCCGATGTGAACCTGGCCTTAGGCACCATAGAAGACCGTGGAACTGGATGAGGTCTGTTTAACAACATGGCTGCAATCAGTAAAGATAAATACAGGCGGGAAGCAATACAATTTATGAAAGTTCGGTATTTGAATAACTGCCATGCTAACCCATATGGGAAATGTAATTTTTTGGATATTACTGATCCTTTAAGGTTTTTTTTACACCTTGTGTTTAGTACGTATGCCGTTTTGTGATTACACTGGATCCTTTTACAAATCTCAGTCTCCTCATTTGCTATTCTGTCAGTGAGTATTAAAAATAATAATTAATGTAAGAGGACCTTTAGAACAGGAGTTACCCCTCGAAATGTGGAAAATGGAAACAAGGCTGCCTTTCACTCTACGATCATCTTAATCTCATTAATTTCTGTTAACAGGAGGTGTTACTAATCCACATCTAATTGGAGAGAATATTAATAGAATAGAAAAGGGGTCTTGGGTGCATTTAAATAAAAAAAAAAAGCAACACACTGTTCCCCACGCTGTGGGAGGAATACGATATGTGTAGAAAAAGGGCTTAATGTTTGCAGGAAATGGCAAATAAAAAGGTTTTATTTTTCTCAAACTGAATCTTTTGTTGTTTGTTCCCGTTAAATATAGTGCAAATGTCTGTGCATACATGGGCGCTGGCATATAACGGGTCCAGTAGAGGAAGTACGGATCAGCAATATGAGTGAATAGAGACATTGGGGGTATTTTGGCAGCTTTTCAGGTTTTATGCTGTGGTACATAAGCCCCTAGTTAAACCAGTATTTTTATAACCGTCCTAGGGAAGTTTTAATCACAATTATACAAGCAGTGTCATATAAAACCATGCTCGCACAGAGAATTTAATAGATAAAAGAGAATTCTGTACATTGATAGAGGGTAATGTATCTCTTTAATTTATAGGACTTTAATAGACGCCGAGGAGTTCTATGTCCTATGTCAGTGATTTTCAACCGGGGTTCCGCGACACACTGGTTGATGGGCATCATTACCTGGCTCATCAGAGAGATCGCATCGATATCTCTCTGATGTGCCGGGTAATGATGCCGATACTTAATGATTCTGTCTCTGCTAACAGTGATCTGGCAGCGATCGCTGTTAGCAGGGACAGAGACCGCATCATTACCCGGCTCATCAGAGAGAGATCGCAGCCTTGGATCCTCCCTCTGTGACCTGTCGGGTATGTAGACGTCAGTGACGTCATGCTCGTTATGCGATTTCTAGGGGTTCCCCTGAAGAAAAAAGGTTGAAAAACACTGTCCTATGTAATAGCAAAGGGCTTGCAAGGAGGTGCATTATAATTTATAACACATCTGGAAAATAAAATACATTTTTAATTTAAATCCTGTTTTGTGTATATGGGAAAGCACTGCTGCTAAAGCAGTGTTCCCTCTACTGCTCTTTGTTAACATCGATTTCTATCATGCCTTGTCACTAGAGGTAATTGGTGGTAGAGCTGGTGCTTGTTCTTTTGTCTTCCTTATGTTCTGCAATGACTAAGAAAAAGCAAGGGTTAATAGTGATATTTCCCATGATACAATGCAAGGGATGAAAGGGGAACTAAAGCTTGTTTTTTCTAGGGGGTGATTATAAAGGGGAGGGGGGGAATACTTACCAATGGGGGGAGGTTTACTTTCCAGCACTGCCTCCTGCATTCCTTATCAAGCCAATAGCTTCTGTTCTGCAAATCGCTGTGATCTTCATCTCCCTATCAAAATCACCAAGACGAGCATGTTGAGAAGCAGAATTCTGATGTAAAATGATCTTAAAGCAAACAGACCATTGGTCTACTACTGTCATAGAGCTGCCAAGACTTTGGACATGTGCAGCAACCCAATGATAAATATCTATTTCTGGGCTACCCCCACCCACAGTCTCCCATACAGTGCAGCAGTACCCCCCATATAATGTCTTACTGCACAGCAAGTAAAGAGGTTCAAGGTTGCTTTCCCATACTGTGGGTAACAAACCCCCCATTTATCCATCCTGTACTACTGCCCCAACCACCTCTTTTCCTATACTGTGCTGATCCCCCATACTGTGCCACCCCAAACCCTTTCCCCATTTTGTGGTGCAGCCCATAGTGTAATGCCCCTGCCCACCCCCTTCCCCATAGTGTAATGCCTCCACCCCACCTTTCCCCATATTAAGGTTTCCCCACCCACCCCTTTCCCCATAGGGTGCAGGTCCCCTCTCTTTTATACTTGCAGCAGTTTCTTCCTAACACATCCCCCCCAGCGGCTGCCACTTCCAGTGGGTTGGCTGCTGTCGATGGAAGCACTGGGGACAGATTCAGTCTTTTAGCTGGGCAAGGGAGAGGGGACACAACAATGGAGGGGTCACAGTAGTCTCGCTGGAAGCTGGGGTCCGGTTGCAGCCATGACCCCCATAGATGCACCCTGTGTCTGAGAGGAAGGGGGCGTGTCAAAAACAACAAAATGGCTTCCTTGTACTGTAACTTCTAACTTATTAATGGTGAGTCAGATCTCAGTGCTTTATGGTTCATTGTGTTCTCATCTATAAGACTTTTCAATTTAATAAGGGATTAATCCATCTTTATGTGATTCATACAACAAAGTTTTAAGCTAGGTTCACACTCGCATTGTAAACCTATGGACTTACCTTGTTCCGGAAACAATAGCGTATATATACGCTGCGCACAAAATGCAGCCCAATAGAAGGAGCCAAGAATGGAAAGTGCCTCTAGAATATACTCTGGCCTGAATTTGGCGGCATATTTTTAGGAGGCACTTTCCTAAAATACACAGCGCATAAACGCGCTGTGTGAACTTGGCTTTGAGAGAGTTTTTCCCCTTGCCACAATTGTGTATAAAATCCAGTGTATTGTGTTGGATATATTAAGATATATAAAGATTATCACCATCAAGAAAATTAGCACATTCCTAATGCAAATCCAAACTGGCCAATAGAGGGCAACGTTCTGTTATTCTACAAGGAATAAAAAATTATTTGTAAATATTTGACATTTATTTATAACGCGCGCAGCAAAGGAACAACGAATAGGTGGTTTTCAAAGCACTATTACAGATGAAATCTTTATTCACCCTCCTCGGTTTCTGGGTTTGGGAGTTTCCGAGTCCATAAAGTTTTCTTTTGCTTTACTGAAACTCCAGGCTTCCACGCGTTCCACAATCTGCCACTGGATTTGCAAAACTGCTGTTTACTTAATGTGGTTTCCTTGGGGTTTTTCTTCTGTTTAGATTTTAGGGATCTCAAAGTCTGTAATTAATGGATTGTGTTTAACCGCGGTTCGATAGCTCTCGTTGTCAGACACACATAAACAAGACTGCAGGGGTGCTTTAAGCCCTAAATGACCCCACTTATATCATAAGTAAATCAGCCTTTAATTCTATCCTTTTACTTACCAGGAATACGGCCAGTACAATGCTGGCATTTAAAGGAGAACTAAGCTTGTTTTTGTCTAGACCAGATACTTTATATATAAATAAAAATTCCAACATCAACCCCCCTTGTCAACTTCCATTTATTCCTAGCAGTATTTACACCACCTGATTGCTTTATGCTGCAATAATTTGTTTATGTGAATGGGGTTTTTTTTACCTGTTTCGCAATCTCACTATCATACAGTACCTTTATATTAAAATTATACATTTAGTTATGTCTAAAAAACTACGCCATCTGTTGGACATAAAAGCAACACACGCTATGCTAAATGTTTTACAATTCCATTTCAATGTTTCCGATTGATCTGTTGATTGATCTGTGTTTGAATTGAAATATTTTGTTAGTATTTTTTTAGTTATCTTTAGAATTGTGCGGTTTAGATCTAGACACGGATTGGTTCTCACATGGACAATTACATGTTGTGTGTTCTAGAGTCGGCAAACCAGACAATCTCTGTATCTGCACAGACAATGTAACAGCAAATTATATTGTATAACCACAAGCATTGTGAAATGAAACATATTAGAAACGTGCGCTCTATCTTTCCCTTAAAACAGACTGAGTCACAGCAACGCGTGGCCGGGTACAGCTAGTACATATACCATGTTATTAATTTTTGCTCCCAAAGACGCACTAGGTCTTTTTTTTCAGGGGATGTCTTATTTTTGGGGAAACAGGGTATAGAGAGAGAGAGAAAAAGAGAGAGAGAGAGAGAGAGAGAGAGAGAGATTATACAGGAGTTCACCAATAGGTGGTGCCAGTGAGTCATACATTGTGGTATGTAGAATAACTTCAGAATAGCAAATGATTATCCAACATACAGATTAAAGGCAGAAGTGACTTCAGCTTCTCAGACTAACCCAGCACCTGCTGTTTCATTACAATACACAAACAGCTCTCTTGTTGCTGTAAATCGTGCTATGGCTTATGTGCGCTATAGTTGTATCCTGGGATTTCCAACTCATTCTCATTGTGAGATATGTGTGTTTTTTTTTTCCAGAAATGACAAATTCACCCAAAAAAATAATCTAGAATTCAAAATTTCTGTTCGGGTCATCTACTATCTCTTTGACAATCGGTTCTAAAAAAATAATCTAGTTGCTAGGTTAACTAACCCTGGCAACCAGAGAACCACACCAGTATAAACAAGAGCAAAAAGTTCAAAGATGTAGGTTATAAAAGTGCCGTCTGCTGACCTATAATAAATTATAATCTATCTGGCTGCAGATATCTTTATTCATGTACAGTAAAATGAATAAATTGTTCAATACATTTATTAATAAATTATTCATGTAAATTAAGCCAATCAATAAAGAGGTTTAGCTGCTTAGATAATGGGTAAAGGGGAAATAAATATTCGCAGATATATGGGTTGAAGCCTTTGGAACAAGCCCAGCTTTATTAGATACTTGGAGCGAGAGATAAATCTGGAAATGCAAACTATTTATTTCTAACTAAATTAATTCTGCTGTGCTTAAAGGGGGTGAAGTAAATGGAATAAAATCTCTTGTCCATATAGTAAACGGTCTTGCGTCGGGCCATTTCAAGGCAATTCGGTGTCCTGGGCGAGACTGTAAAATTCAACCCTTGTCCATCCATTCTAGACGGGTACATCCAACTCATGTTGCTAGGCAGCGGTTACTGAGGTTACAGGTACTTGATTGAGTTGGAGAAAGGGAAGCAGTTGCTATTGCCAGGGACACTTCTAAGGTTCTGTAACCATGGTTATTGGGACCTGCATTTTGATTTACTGTATTACTAAATCTATGAATGCGGCACATGCTCAAAACTTTGTACAGCTTACACTTTAAGAAATATAACCAAACATATGTGCTTTATTTGGGGAAAATGACATGAATTGGCATTTATATGCTTTATTCAGCTGAGGTGTGTGGCACAACTTCATAAAGGACAAGTAGAACTGTTTTTCAGATTGCTTGTATCCCTATGCACGTTATCTCATGATGAAGGGAGTCATTTGCCTAAAGCAGTTTATTACACTCGGAAAGACTGCTAATGTGTCTTTCCAAGTTTACCGGGAGAAATCTCGCATTGTTCTCACAAGATTTCTCAAAATCGAGTTTTTCGAATTTATTTTGATGGGAAAGGTAGCCATCCTTTACGTTAGTAGCGTAAGGTGCCTTTCCATCGAAAATTTTGAAAAATCGAGATCGAAAAACTCGATCCCGAAATTTCGCATTGTGAGATTTCCCACGGTAAACTCAGAAAGATACAGAGCCGAGTTTCATAAATTTCGCCCCTGGGTTTCATGAACGTTGTCAAATGATTTACTGCTTTACTCAGTAGCATTTAAAGTGTGCGTCTGCATCTCTCTCTTTAATATATATATTTTTTTTTTATTGATCTTTGTGATTGACCATTTAGGACAGCGTTGGAAACTGAAAGAACTTAATTCAGTCGTTCGTAGTCATTTTAGTGCGCTAGGAAATTATAGCGTTTCCATTGCTTAGCAAAAAAGAAAAGTTAATCTGGACAAAGAACTTTTCCGGTGCAACAATTTGCTGATAAAGGACCTTGAAGATCAGGTGAAAAGTTTACCAAGCTACAATGCATGAAAGAAGTGTCCTTTTGGTTAAAACATAAGGCTATAACCACCATAGATAATAAGCTGTGGTGGTGTACATGTTTACTTATTTATATGTATCAGTCGTAATCTCATACTAGTTATTCTGCGCATTAAACATCAGCAAGCAGACATTATCAACGAACCCTTACTTTTTTATGCATTTCTTACTAATCGAGTGAACTTCTAAACCTTCACTTGTGTCGCTGTTTTTGAGGAACTCAAAAAAGTTCATCATAAAATGTAACGATGAAGCCAAGAGATTTTGGGTGTACAAGTAACTAACATCCACTAGGTTAAAGTCAGTCCCACTGGACCAACTAGTGAAGACAATTTGAAGTCAGTGCTGCAGTTGACAAAAAGGCGATATGTGGAAAGAAAACAAACAAGCCGCTCAATCCAAATCTTTTATATTTTCGGAGTGCCGGAGATTTTTCTCTTTCTTTGATATGTGGAAAGATCTCCTTGAAGGAACTGCTGTGGAATTCTGAAGATGCTAGAGGAAGACCAGAGTAGTTTTAGGTCCATAGAAACTGAGGTGTGAAATTCTGTAGAGACATGATGATGTCTACGTATGTGTGACCACAGAAAGGAAAAAAAAATACAGAATGATCTCAGTTGTCTACAAAGGCTTGGGCCTTAGTATATTAAGGAATCTTAACACCAGAAAAAAAAGTATTTTTGTTGGACTGCCATGACTGTTTTCCCCATGTAGTACTTGTACAAAGGTCAATTTTTGGAGATGAGATCCTGATGGTTTGTGTTGTCTCTGTTAATTGCAGTCAAATGGGGCTTTCTGGGGCACTCAATGAATATGCATTATCTAACGTTACATAGGAAACAATGAGCATAGGTGAGGGTATGTTTACTTATCAGAGAAAAGATGGCGGCAACCACAAGTAACTTGAACTTCAACTTCAAAGGTAAAGGGTCTCAATGTCAATAGTCTGAATAGTCACGTAGAGAGAGTCTGAATTCACATCTATTCCCCACTTCCCCATGTTCATTTATTGAGTAAACTCTATGAAGTGGTGAATGTTTGACCAATTTGGACATCTATAAAAGTCGCAATCTTACGGAGCACTTTGTATCACTTTGCACGCGCGTGCACAGGTACTTCTACAGTACTATAGACTAAGTGGAGGAGTTTTTGTGAAGGAGCGGATGTAACTAGATGAACTGCTCTAAATTCACCTGTTTGACTTCGCCACTTCAGACTGGAGAATTGGGGGGATGATGGCAGGGCTCCAGTGTTGCATAAGGTGACTATTCATTCAAAAGTGACAATGGCGACTACGACTAAATGACAACATGACCTAGGGACAAGGTGATATAGAAATAGAATATTCACAGAATACAGATAGTGGGATATGGTGAGACTGATGTCACTGCCCTTCACTTGTCAAATTCACCTCACTCCGCATGACTTCTCATTATACTTCTATCCGACTGACTACGCCACACTCCACATGACTTCTCAACCTGCTTCTATCCAGCTGACTACGCCACTCTCCACGAC
>WMED01003187.1:0-22695 GCA_019650415.1 Pipa parva
GTGTGGGCTGGAGACGGTGTATATAGATGTGCCCGGTGCTGCCATGTGTGGGCTGGAGACTGTGTATTATATTATACATTCTCCCTATTTCTGCCAGATTAATGGAGAACAAAGTCCCAGCCCAATACACACTGTTCTGGTCCATGCGTGACTTAGTTACCCCGCCTGTGACACATATGGGCACACCGCCTACTGCCAGCACTTGGCACCGTACCAACTACCTCTGCCCAAGCTGAAGTGAGTGTAACTGGTTAGCCCATATCCGGTGCTAATAATGCCTTTCACCCCTGGCTGTCTGGGCTAGACTCCCCCTGTCTGGGCCGGGCTGAACCAGACCATGTCCTATAGTGAAGCAATCCCTCCTGGGGATGATGAAATCCTCAGCAGAGGAGCGTCTCCCTACTGCGCAGGCTTGAACAGTTACACTTATTTAGTTACCATATCTATTGTTTTAGTAATTCTGGGATGGTAAAGTAGCTTGATATGCTAGTTATTGTTCATTGTAACAGATACTAACTTTTATCCATCGATTTGATAAGTAATATCTTTTCATTTTATTTTGATACTCATTTCCAGCTAACTGGCTTTGATACGATTTATTCCATTGTTTTTTGAGATCATTGTTTAGTTTAGAGAGAATGGTAAAGCCCTCTCTGACTGCTTCCCCCCCATCCCCACCCAATACCTTTACTGATGCTTCCAGCTAATAATGATGGATGAAGCAATTCTTGCTGTTTCTGTTGCAGATGGGCTCATTGCTATCTTTGGCATGTCTGCTTATCCTGTCTAACAAAAAGCTGTCCAGGATATTCCAGATTTAATGATATTTGTTAGTGTAACTGGATATATTTTTCTGTTTATTCACTGCAGTCATGCTCTGGGTCAAAAACCTAATTATCCTAGTGAAATGCATATGGAAATGATGCTAAAGTGAATAGCAATGCTGTTCTTTACTGTTTATCTTTAAAACATGGCTGAAGGGCAACTAGTTTTTTTTACAGATGATCATTGCTACTACATTTATATTGGCAGCTGTGTGGGTTGGGTGTGAGATTATTATTCTTTTACAAAATGTGTGTAGACATGCCACTAATAATCATTCTGTCTAGTGAAAACCAGGATCTTATTCTGGACACCAATTCGGCAGTTAAAATAATTATATATTGGGCAAATGGACTGAGTATAGGGAGTTCGGGACGGCTTATGCTATAAAAAAACATTTTTGTTTAAACTTTTTTGTTGTTGTTGTTTTTAGCAAGACAGATTTATATACCATTAGCTCAGCTGACTTCATCACATCACAAATTGTAATTTATTCTCTTAGTTATAATTAACAGCCTTTAGTCTTTGCACCTATGAATTTGTCACTTCCCCGTAATCTGCTATTCATCAAACTCTGCCATGTGGCAGTGCATTGTCTTGTGTGGACACAGTGTTGTGTGTATCCTGTCATGCCCTTGGTTACATATTTAACTAGTCGAAATTTTTTTTGTTTTACTTTATGGGGGAATATAGATCAAATACTTTAGTTCCTGTAATGTTTGCAGTATTTTGCCACTCTTGTAATAACTCGGGTATTCCCTTTTGAAAAAAAGTCAATGCTATTCAGATAGGTGCTTTATTTAGTCTTTAAAAAAATGTATTTCCTGCATGTCTTTTGAAGAACTGTTGCATGTATATACTTTGGCTTCTAAGCGTTGGGCATTTCCTTACATTAGAGCTGAGACAGGAAGGATGATGGATTTCCTTTTTTGACATATTGATGCATAATGTGGAAAATGAAAATATGCTAATCAAACTTCTGTTTGTGTTTCTGCCATATTTATGGTTTTAGTGATAAATTATTTCCGTACAAAAGCAGCTATTTATTCTGAACAATAAAACCAAACCAGGTAACAGAATTAGAAAATGTTGAATATTTTTACATTTTGTAATTAAATTTTCTTTATTTCCTGTATGTTATTCTCTAATTAGGTGTATTGTCACTGCAATAATTGATGGCCTTTGCTTTTTTAAAAAAAATCAGAAATACAGATGGGATTAAAGTAAAAATAACTCTAGCATTGTGGAAACTGAAATTTAGTAAAGTAATCAACAAAGTAGACATTACTGGGGCACTTAATAGTCAATCATTGCAATATCTTCTATTTGGTATAAAGAACTACAAATTGAATAAGCATTATTGCTACAGTTTATACCATGCACAGTAATGGACATTATTCATGTAGAACAGAGGTTCTCAACCTGTAGGTCGCGACCCCATTTGGGGTCGAATGATGATTTGCCTGGGGTCGCCTAAGACCATTGGAAATATAAGGATTAAATGGGGTTGCCCAATAATAAATAAATGGGGGTCGCCAAATCATGGGGAAATATACTAAAGGGTCACGGCAATAAAAAGGTTGAGAACCACTGATGTAGAACAATTGCAAAACCAAGAACATGTTTTAGTGCATCTTTCATCAGCAGACCTTTTCTTTTATCTTGGTTGCTAATTTTTAAGCACAGTTCTCTTACCAGGTAGTCGCCTATTAGGGTTTAAGACACCCATGGTGCAGAAAAGATGCATCCCTTCAGGTCAAGGGTCGCGTGGTACCAAACACAGAAACACTATACCCTGGGCCACGATTGCAAAATTTGTATTTATTGTTGGGGTGGTAAACTGCTCTGTTTTATTGGCATTATCAGCCGTTCTTAAATGGAGATTTATTTGTCTTTATCATTTTTTTTAATACAAAAAACAAAATTTTAACTTCTAAATTGGAAACTTCTTATTACTCCAATGTTTAAAGTACATAACAGTATACCCTGGTCAAATGGATTACAGTCAAAGTATATTCTGACATCTAATCTATATCCTATTTTCTAAACCTTATTAAACTTCTTTATTGATCTTACACAAATTCTATCACAGTATAAGGGGAGAGTTTCAGCAACATCTTGTTTTCTGCTAGTTTATAATCTTTCTGAGAAATTTAGAGGGAACCCAGACTATATTACATCCTTAAATGAACACAAAAAAATCCCTTATACCTCTCCCTCTATCATATCCTTTGTTTCTTCATTGCAATTAGATTTTTAAATGCTGGTATACCAGCTTTTTTTACCCTGTATTTCTTGTGAGATATATATTTTCACTCACTTGCTGCTGTAGTCTTTTCCAATAAACTAGTATTCAGCCGGTTTCTTTCTTAAGAAATGGTGTTTATTTACAGAAAAGTCCAAAAGAAAAACGAAACATAAATTCAGCCTGGCTTGGCAAAATAACGTCAAACGAATAGCGGGGATGTACAGAGTTTTCTTTCCAAAAGTAACTTCCTGCCACAAACATGAACCTCTTAGTTCATAAATCTCAATTCAGAGTCCCAGTGGTCTTCACACTAACCACACCTCAGCACAGCTCGACACATACTGAGATGGAGACTCCCTCTCTTTCTAAACTTGTGCTTTTTCCTTCTAACACACAGGTGCACTTAATTTTGTAAAACCAGAGATGGAGTATAGGAGTGGCCTTCCCACCCAATCTCTGCAGCCACTCCTAAACCCTGGGCCCAAACTCAAGTTTAACCCTGTCAGTCTCTAGTATTCCCAGGGTTTTTATGCCAGAGTTGACAGGAGTCTAAACGGCACATACACTCCATCCGTAAGACCTGCATATGTATGTGTATATATATAAAAAAAAAATTCTTAATTTGGCAATTTGCCTTCGTATATTATTTCAAGGATATACCATCAAATGGATAATTGTATAATCCTAGTGTCCAACAAAATATATCCTGTTTTTTTTGCTAGGCATACAAAATCTTTAATAGAAAATTATTGTTCAACATAACTTGTGTGATTAGGAGGGTATTAGTACTAGTTAACCCTTGAAATGGTAAAGTATTTTGGTGATTATACAGGACTTGTTAAAACTATTTATCATCTCTTCCAAGTATATATGGTGGTTTTAGGATTGTAATTCATGTTCTTTTGCAGGTAGAGGACAGAAACATAAACAAACATGAACCCTATCAACAGACTAGCATGGTTTGGAAAGAAATTAATTCGCAGGAGAATTCTGGATCCTAATAATTCTGAAACAAGCTTTGCACGATGCCTGACCACATTGGATCTTATTGCCCTTGGTGTTGGAAGCACACTTGGAGCTGGGGTTTATGTTTTAGCAGGGGAAGTAGCAAAAGAAACAGCAGGGCCTTCAATAGTCATTTGTTTCCTAGCTTCAGCTCTTTCTTCAGTCCTGGCAGGTCTTTGCTATGCAGAGTTTGGAGCGAGAGTGCCCAAAACAGGATCTGCTTATCTCTACAGTTATGTGACTGTAGGAGAGATATGGGCTTTTACAACAGGATGGAACCTCATTCTCTCTTATGTGTTGGGTATGTACAATTTTGAATTCCACAACCAAGGCTCTATTAAATTACAATGCCATGCTTGTTCCACTAGGGGTGATTATTAAAGGTGGGGGGCAATGAAATATTCACCAGTGTGCTCCTTCAATCCAGCACTGCCTCCTTCTTGCCTCAATGCTTCTATGATTGCTCTGCTTGTCAAGATTCAATAGGAAGCAGGACGTAAAGAGGATTGTAGCCTTACGTGGTGAAGACAAGAAGATCTGCGTTAAGGCACGCAGAAGGTAGCAAGGGAGCACACTGGTGAATATTCTACCCCCCCCTACTTCTTTTAAGTTTGATTTTCAGTCTTTCTTAGTTTTGCTGAAATAGCAGATCAGAGTTGAATATGTTTCATATATTATATAAAAATGTTTTAATATTTTCTGTATACAGAGAAGGCTCTGTAATAACTTTCTTGTAAAAAAAAAAAAAAAAAATCTTTGTATTTTTCATTTGAGAAATATTAGACAGTTTACCTAAAATAAAAATTTAGCAATTGTCTTTTCTTTAGACCATTTTAGATAACTTGGACTTTTGCTGAGAAAAAAACTTGAGATTTTTATGCTAAAAAAACAGTTGGGTTGAACATTATACAGGTATGAATTATAAGAAAATGTGAGAATTTTACTATGAAAGTACAGGCAATATTACAAACCATTTCAACTTGACAAAAACACCAAACCTTAAAAATGTGTGTTTGTCATTTGCTATAATAAGGTTGGGAAACAATTGTAACCATTACATGCCTCTTAATTTTTAAACAGAAAGTGACCGTCAACAAAACTGAGGGCGAAACTTAATAAAATCAAAATTGCGATATCGAATGATTTACTGATATCTATTTATCGATGTTTAATCTGTTTATTTCTATGGAAAATTCATAATATCGCAATATCGATAATGGCAAAAATCGTTCAATATCGCAATTTTATTAAATTTCGCCCTCAAATGTGGGTTAGGTGACCCTAACTATTCTGGAATTGGAGATATTGTAGTGGTTTTGTGCTTTTTTTGAGATAAGATGGACAATAGAGAGAGAGAGCCCTAGTAGTAAACAAATGGCATTGGAGGGAGAGAAAATGCTCATTTCCTTAACTCCAGTAATATGTTTACTATTGTGATTTAAAAACAAAATGTTATCTACTAATTTTTTAAAATAATTTAATTGTTTTGCTATTTGCCTTTATTAGGTACTGCCACTGTGGCAAAGGCCTGGAGTTCCACATTTGACAATATAATTGGAAGCCATATATCTACCTTCTTCAAACAAAATATTTCCATTAAAATTGAGAATGTTCTATCAGAATATCCAGATTTCTTTGCCATGCTTCTGGTTCTTTTGCTAACAGGTATGTTTTTTGGTATTCGTACTGCATATGACCACTAACTTTTAGTTTTTTTGTATGTATTCTTGAGTTATTCATTAAAGGCTCAAAACATTCTCTCATCTATTTACACATTCCCCCTGTCTCAAAAGCAGTTTAAAACAATTAATATGTGTTTAACGGCCATTACAGCAGAGGGTTACTTTATTTTTCTTTCTCTGTTATCTGAAATTTGTATGGGCAACCCCTGCTGAAAAAGATAATTTTATAGAAGGGAAGAAAGATATAGCAATATCTGGCATTCCGAAATTGTCTAAAAGAGTGCTTTAGCTGTGGTTTAAATACACCCCCCCAGCATTTTTAGTAAAGTTTTTTTTTTTTTTTTTTTTTTTTTTTTTTTTTTTTTTTTTTTTTTTTATATGTATTAACACATTTAAAAAGTAGCACTTCAGAGCTCCTACTCCTTTGGCTGCTTGTTTCAGATGGGAGGTGGGTGAGTCTCTAAGAATAACCCTTGCAACTCCTCAAACTGTCGCACTATAGCATTGCTGGTCCATTGACAATATCCTTGTATGGTAGCAGCAGCTTTAGCATTATCCCAAAGAAATCATAATAATACTAGAATTATTAAATACACTTATAATGTTTAATTTAAAACTATCTGAAGGTTTTTGTAGAGATTCGGTGCAAGCAAGCTGCTTAATGTTGTTGCAATGCATATACAAGTGTGAGGTAGTTTGGGAGTGACAGCAGAGATTGCTGAAGTTGCTTTGCAGTGCTTTGTTTCAGTTGCTGTATTTTCAGGTGTATAAGCTGACTTTTTTTTTTTTTTTTTTTTTTAACCCCTGAAAATAATCTCAAAAATCGGGGGTTGTCTTGTATGCTGGATGTCCCCCTTTACCCTCTTCCTACCTACCTCCTCCGTTGCCCTGCTGTCTGTGCTGTAGAGCTGAGCGCTACAGTGTTTCCTCTCCCCAGCAATGATTAAACTTCTTGTAAGTGACAGGAAGTTTACTCATTGCTGGGGAGAGGAAATGCTGTAGCGCTAAGCTCTACAGCACGGGCCATCAGGCAACGGAGGAGGTAGGTAGGGAGAGGGAAAAGGAGTAATAAGATGGTGCCCCCTCCTTCAGAGGGGGATTGTGGGGGAAGCACAGTGTGATAGTGCTTTTGATAGTCTTGGAGACAGGGAGGGCTGGGCAGGCAGAGGGAGAGCTGACCAATCCAAGCAAGATTTGCATTGGAAGAGGGGTAGTCTTATATGGCGAGTATATCCCAAACTCTATATTTTAACTGGAAAAAGTTGGGGGTCATTTTATACACCTAGTAGTCTTGTATGCTGGAAAATACAGTAATGGAATTGGACACAGTGCCTTGTTTGGATTATTGGGGCAGGAGAATATACCTTGTAAAATAGTTATTGGTTACACACAAATTCTTGTATCCAGCAAAATGGAAAACCTATTGATGATAAATGTAAGAGAATTTTATTTAGACATTTAATTTTCCTAACCTGATTTGATAGTCTTTGAATCCTAGAAAATACCTTCCTAAGGAAACTTAGTTGTGTGTGACCTCTCACTGGATCCAACTAGTTTCTACACCTAAAGTGTGAAAATGCAATTGGCAGAAGCAATTTACCAAATGTTATAAATTTATTATTTTGCCTGTTTGTTCCTAATTTTGCACAGAAGAGCAGTTAAGAAAGAACTTGGCTTATAGAGTTTAAGTCTGTACATATAGTAGTTGAGTATTTTGATGTCCCATGAAGTGTACTGCTTTTTTCAGATAGTGCTTTATTTATTTAAAGATGTTCTTCCTGATACTCGTATTTATTATGAATCATTTGTTTGGGTAGACAGAATTGTCATTGACAAAGCCTTTTCCATCTTTCTTTGTGAAGTTCTCTTGGCTGTAGGTGTGAGTGAGTCTGCACTAATAAATAAGATATTTACTGCAATCAATCTCTTGGTCTTGGCTTTTGTCATTGTGTCTGGATTTATAAAGGGAGATGTCAAGAACTGGAACCTTACGAAAGAGGACTACAATAGAAGTACAGAATTGTACAGAAATACAAGGTAAGTGAATTGCTGTTTTGAAGTAGGAATTTAATTCAGAGTTTAATGGTGAACACATGCGCTTATGGTTGCAGGCATCAAAGACAATGTATTTTGTATATAGCGCGATTATATTATGCAGCGCTTTTACAGATATTCATCATCATTTACTTCAGTCCCTGCCCCGTGGAGCTTACAATCTAGTTTCCCTATTCAGTCATGCACACAGATGTATGTTTTTGGATTGTGGGAGGAAACTGGAGTGCCCGGAGGAAACACGCAGGTGCAGGGAGAACATACAAACTCTACGCTGATGAAGTCCAGGGTGGCATTGAACCCAGGACCCAGCATTGCAAGGCTGCAGTGCTAATCACTCATTGATCCACCGCACTGCCATCAGTGATTGTTGGGGTTTTTTTTTTTTTTTATGAATAGGTTCCCTAGGTTAGCAGCTTACTTCTCTGTTGCACAAGTATGGTAAGTGGTGTGTATTACAAAACATTTATGGAGTGCTGCGCTTTACTCTGGGTAGATTGAAAGGGAACTATCTAGTGCAGGGCACACTATTGCCAAGTAAGTTTTAAGTTAAATGTACTCACTCCTTCCCCTTTGTAATGGAACAGTGGACTACTTTAAGGCAGCGGTTCTCAACCTTGTTGAGACCGCGACCCCCCCCATATGATGTTGCGGCCGAACGTCATCACGTACGCGCGTCACGTGATGACATTTACTGCCGACGTCACCCGCAGGAACCCTTATGAGGCCTCGCGACCCCGGCCCACAGGTTGAGAACCGCTGCTTTAAGGTTTAATCCTGACCCTAATGACCTCTGGTGTTCCATTTGCTGTAGTCCAGTCTATTGTGGTCAGCCAGCTGTTAGGGGTATAATCTGCCTATGAGAAAAAAGTCACAATAGTGTGGTATTATAAAAGTAATTTTAATATAGGTTAAAAATGCACTTTCATAAGCAAGATAAGTTTGCGCGTGTGTGTAAAATATAAAGCAGTCCTCCAACGCGTTTCACCTTTACTTGGGATTCTTCAGGGAGTTCTGGTAAAAATTTGCTAGAAAGGGGCTTCTATGCCTTTAAGTACTTTATCCCTTTCGATCTACCCAGAGTAAAGAGCGGCACTCCATACCTGTTTAGGAATTTAATTCAGTCTTTTTTTGCTTTGCTGCTGTTTTATTGGATATGCAAGTGACATGTACAGTATGTCATGAATGAGTATTGTTCAGACCACAACTTTTAATATCTACTTCCTGAATCCATCCCCAGGAAAGACCCTTGAAAAAGTTGTCAGAGATACTATCCTATTCAGCTATTTAGAAATGTTAATGAATTTGTTTTACTATATATGTGCTTGTATTTGTAATACAAGAGCAGCATATGAGGCATAAATATGTATATTCATCCAATATACCTGATTGAATTGCAGAAAGTAAATTTAAGCTAGACCTGCAGTACATATTGTAGTGCTCTTGGGCAGATTTAGGGGCCTTTTAAAATTTTCCTGAAGGCCTCCACACCAGTTAGAGAGCTCTAATTCAACGCTGCAGTGAAATTAAATATTTTACTTTTTTTTTTTTTTTTTTTTTTCCCCCCCAACAGCATTGGACAATTTGGTTCTGGAGGATTTGCTCCATTTGGCTTCAGAGGAATTGCCCTTGGTGCTGCTGCCTGTTTCTATGCATTTGTTGGCTTTGACTGTATTGCCACCACAGGTAATTGAATGTTTGTTTTTAACTGCCATGATTAAGCGCCGTAGCGCGAAACGCGTAGGCCTGACATTGCTGTTTTAATGGAGTTCTATTAAAGGTCGTTTTTTTACCAATTGGAGTGCCGGATTTTTCTATAACTTTTCTCTTTACCTTGGTGAAAAATACAATGGAACACCTGGCTAAATAATGGGCAATGTTTATGTATAATAAGGGTAGTTTAGTGGGAGGGGAATTTGTTTATAAGCGATTAGTAACTGAAAGCTGTGTGACACTTAAATGCTAGAGGAAACGGACAGATTCTTGCTTCTTATCAATTGGTTGTTCCCTTCTAAAGATATTTAAATCATTTGAATTTGTTTTCCCATTTGTTATCCTTTTTTAGAACTAAAATATGTTGAAGCCTTTTCAGCAATAAGCATTAATGAAGCAAACATTAGTCTTTTGTATACAGGATCATTGCTATGAATCTTGACACAGAAGCCCTTAGCTGAGCAATAATGCCACTAAAGCCATGGCAAGAAACCAACCAAAGCCCTGCAACAGGAATACATGTGTCTTTTATCAAATCTCTTGTGCATAAAGGGGTTTTAGATAAAGTACTTGATAACTAGGTTAAGGAAACCCAGCAACCAAGAGATCCTAAAAACAAAGAGCTTGACAATACATGAATCATAGGACAAAGTGATGTGCAACTAAGAAAGAAATGCTATTTGGGTTGACATGGAAGATATTTCTATAAAGTACTAAAAATGTCATTGTGAAAGCATTTTCAATGTTTTATGTTCTTCTCTTTGCTGGTCAAAGCTATTTTTTTAGAAATGGGGTTTACTTGCAGAATCATTTGTTTAAAGATGTAGAAAACTGTACAGAGCAGGACTTTTAATTAACTGATAAAAGTTGGCTTATAACCATGAAAGAGGGAAAGAAACGCATGGCAATACAAATGTGGGTCTTAAGTTACAAAATAATGGCGTTTATTCATGATAATATTGACAGTCACAGTTACTGCTCCAAACCTGGCAATTTGATCAAAGTGACTAAGTAGGGGGTTGATTGCAGGGTTCCAAAGTGGCATAATGTGACTGTAGATTTAAAGTGGCAAAATAAGAACATTAATTAGGGATATGGTGAGTTATAAAGGGATGTATAATTCACTTAAAGGTAAAAACAGTCCAGCCTGATAAAAAGTAGTGTGTGTTGTAAATGCATAATACATTTTTTTTCTAATATACTTAGTCAGTCTTTTATGTGAGGAAAGGAATTGCCGTATTTTCCGGACTATAAGGCGCACTTAAAATACAGAGATTTTCTCAGTAATACAAAGTGCGCCTAATCTATGGATTTATCTCGGGGGCATCGGGCAGGCAACATGCGGCACATACTCCTCCCACTCACGCGCAGGTAATTAAGTGCTGTGAATATTCATGAACCGGATGTTGTAGTCCGGTGCGCCTTGTAATCCGGTGCGCCTTGTGTATGGACGAAGCCCATGATTGAAGGTCCTGAAGGTAAGTGCGTCTTATAATCCGGTGCGCCTTATAGCCTGGAAAATACGGTATTCCATCTGTGTAGCAGTACACAGCTCTTCTGTGTTTACTTCCTAGTTGGATTCTTTTGCCACTGACATAACTGTCTCAGGAAGGTCAAAATTAATAGTTAATGAATAAACCATGGGCAGTTACAATACTTTCAGCTAATGGTGTATGCTGTCAGTAGCAAGCGCAGATAATGAGCATGAGAGAGAGACCAAATCCATATAAAAAGAAAGTGAATGTTTCAGCCCTTTCTTTAACAGTTGCTTTTGCTGGGTTAACTACACCTTACAGAGGTAAACAACATAAAAAAGGTGGATGACAGCTTAAAGGTTCTGATTGGAAATTTAGCATTATCCAGCCTGTCGGTTAATTCCTTAACACTAAACAGGAAGTGGCTGAAAGAGGGGAGGAGCTTCAGTAACAAACTGGTGCTAAATTGTAAAGGGTGGAAATAAATAAATAATTTATATGACAGAAAGCATTTATTTAACCGTGCCAAACAGACAGCAAATAACTGGTGACTAAATTGTTCCTTTAAGATTCTAAACTGAACTGCTGAACAGGAAGTGGCTGTGAGAGGGAAGGAGCTTCAGTAACAAACTGGTCCTAAATTGTAAAGGGTAAAAATAAATTTGACAAAGCATTTATTTAACAGTGCCAAACAGGCAGCAAATAACTTCTTCCCTAAACTGTAACTTTTAATAGGACATAGTGAGGATGACATCACTGGTGGAATCACTAAACCTCCTTATTAAGTCGACTGACTACATGGCACTGTGCCAGAAACCACGTTCAATGGTGTTTGCTTCTTTGCTAAGTAAATCTGTTTAATGACCAAGGAGTAGCAAATTCAGGACTATCTGAGCATAGCAACCCAAAGTGTCTCAAATACACTTGGGCAGTCGAACTCGCACTTTAATAAATAAGCCCTAGCAATATTTCATTTAGGATAACTGCTATTTAAAACTAGATGGGATTTTTCTCTTTCTGTTGCAACTGGTTCCTTAAATAAGCCACTGTGGGCACTTGGGTCTAAGAAATAACAACTCTTTGAAATGGGCTATACAGAGCAACACTACTTGCATATTTTAGTCCAAATAAATAAGGGCATAATGTTCCCCTATTATATATTTTAAGGATAATAGAAGTTTTCTTATATCAAGGCACAAGACCACAATACAGTACCTTTATGTATTATGGTAATACCTGAAAGTAAAATACTTAAGGGGCTCACATTAATCTCCAATATTGACTTAAAAAGCAGTTAAAGCAAAGCACGGGTGCTTCTTGGCTAAACCTTTAAGGAGAATAAGAAATAATATAGTGTGAAGGGTAACTGCTTATTTACTTTTTGTAAACTAGGTGAGTCAGAGCATGTCTTGCCGCAAATTAAACAAAAAACAAATGCACGTGGAGATCGTCACCTGGCTATTTTATTACCTGCTCTTTTACTATATATCTTTTTGTTATGTTCATATATAAATATTTATTTTAAAATGTCAATTCTAATTCTGTTTTTCATAGGAGAGGAAGCAAAGAACCCCCAGAAGTCCATCCCCATCAGTATTATCATTTCCCTTCTTGTGTGCTTTGTGGCATATTTTGGTGTGTCTGCTGCACTTACTCTCATGATGCCTTATTACTTGCTGAATAAAGAGAGCCCTCTTCCTAGTGCCTTTGAACATGTGAATTGGGAGCCAGCCCGTTATATTGTTGCTGTTGGCTCTCTTTGTGCTCTCTCAACAAGGTAGTTATATTCTTGTGATATGATTACAATAGCTTCTTGGTCAGAATTTTAATAGACTGACTGTGTTTAGATATGAGTAGGCAATAGTGAATTTGCTGTTCTTCCAGATTTATATAATTGTTTCAGCACTGCCTCCGGTCAGTTAAAATCTGTATATTTATGAATATGGATTTTTATTTTTGTATCAAGCAAGAAAAAGCTTTGTTCCCTAGCACAATAAATTGAAATTGCAATTAAAAAAAAAAACATTGACTACTCATTGTGAGAGGTACATACCATATGGGAATAAAAGTTAGAAATAAGAGAGCCTATGTGGATGCATAAAAATGTAATGGGAGCTATAAATGCCAAAAAGAAAGCATTTACAGTGCTGAAACAGGAAGGCAGTATAGTTCAAAGGAGGGCTACTAAAATAATAAAAGGAATTGGCAATATACAGTACCAAGAAAGATTATCAAAACTGGCCTTATTTAGTTTAGAAAAAAGACTAAGGGGTGACATAATAACTATGCATAAATATAATAGAGGTCAGTACAAAGATCTGTCTCACAATCTATACCAAGAACTGTAAGTATAACAAGGGGGCATCCTCTACGTTTAGAGGAAAGAAATTTTCTGCTTCTACATAGAAGGGGATTTTTTACTGTAAGAACAGTGAGGTTATGGAACTCTCTGCCTGAAGAAGTTGTTATGGTTAATTCCATTAAAAAGTTCAAAACTGGTTTCGATTATTTACTTCAGTGTAAAAACATTACAAGTTATGGGTACTGGATAACTGATGGTTGGATTTTGATCCAGGGAATGTATTCTGATTCCACTGGTATACAAAAATAAGAATCACAGAATCAATAAATGTCAGAGGGGCAAACAGCCATATTTCTTCTCCTTGTGTGCTATCTCTAACCATTCACCATAGCATATGTTAAAGGAGAAATTGAGGCTCGCTTGGTTAGGGTGTGATTTGCAAGGGGGAGGCGGAGGTAAGTACTTGTGGAGGTTTTACACTCAAATGCTGTCTTCAGTTGTCACTATCAAGCTAATCTCTTCTGCTGTGCAGAGCTCTGCGATCCTATTCATTCCTGCTCACCTCAGTGAATTGAACAGGTAGCAAGAACTGAAGAGGATCACTTGGCTTGATAGTGACAGCAAGAGGCAGTGCTGGAGAGAGAGCCTGTGATCAGTAAGCATCTCCTCACTCCCCCTTGCAAATCAACTCTTGACCTAACTAGCTTTTACTAGTTCATTAAAAAATGCATATGCTAAAAACTAGGTAATATGTTTCTTGTGGTGTTTTGAAGGCATCTAGGTCATTTGTGTAGTATAGCTATATGCTTACATTTGTTTTCTTTAATAGAGATACTTAGAAGATGTTGGCATTGTTTGTAAATGTATTGAAACTTAAAAAGATGTTAATGTATCTAGCATATTCTTTCTTGTACATCCTCAACCAACCTCTGTGACGTAACATGTGATTTCCATAAAATGAGTAATGGTTCTACTTTTGTACACAAATTTATTTCAAAAACTGTGCTCCAAAACTTTCACTAGGCTTATCTAGTTTTTTTTTTTTTTTTTTTTTTTTTTAAATTTTTTTAAGTTATAAAAACAGCTTGTACCTTTGTCATAAATGAAGATCTTTGGTCTTGGTCACAGAGAAGGGTAATATCCCATATAAAAGTAGGGAAAAAAAGCTATAATTTTAGGTCCAGTGTTTTGAGAAGTCCACTTCAAATGGTCTGTCTACTTACATATATTATGTATGACACTCACATTAGTTGTTTGTAATTTCTCCCCTCTCTACAGCTTGCTAGGTTCCATGTTCCCTATGCCTCGTGTGATATATGCTATGGCAGAGGATGGCTTGCTTTTCAGATTCATGGCCAAGATTAACACAAGGACAAAGACTCCACTGATTGCAACTATTGTCTCTGGTATAATTTCAGGTGGGTAAATGTGACCATGGCACTCTTGTTTTAAAAGTGAATCTTTATTGATATGAATTCTCCTTTGAGAATTTATTTAAGTGAGATTAATGGGTTTTTTTTTGGATTAAAATTAATCATTTGTAGATTAGTTATGTTGTCATAACTGTGTAAGTGTTTGTAATTGTATTTTTTGGTGGTGAATTGGGATCATTTATAATTTAAGTTTTCTTTTTTATGCCCTATACTATTTATTCTAGTCTGTAGTTTAACTTATCATTCCAACACTGAGTTTAAGAACCAGAGCAACCAAAAGACCTTTTAGATAACATGGGTGTTTTGTCACACAAAGTTTCAGGGGGTTAATGACTAAAGTGAGAATCTGACTATCGACATTAATTCTCATCATTTTGGGTATCTTACTCTGCGATTCCCTACTCCTTATTGACTAAACAGCGGATTGCCATAGTAAAGTTATGACCACAACAATATTCCCATAGTGAAGTTGCGACACTGATAGTAGCAGTCTATTGTGTAGTGTGCGACCATTGTTGGTTGGCGAATTCGCCACATTGCAGAGTTTGAATGCCCAAATATGGGGAAGTGGCAAATTCACACCTTTACGTGACCTTTCAGACTTTAGCCAGTAATCTCTTAAAACTTAAACTCTATCTTCTCTTACTAGAAATGTATTCACTTATGTCAGAGGGCATATATTATGTGACTAGTGTGGTTTTTTTATTGTATATTTGCTCTTATGCATATAAATGAGTGTTACTGAACTGTTTATTATGGTGGAAATCATGCAACATATGATTATAGAAATCGTACAAAGTAACCAGATATGTATCCGTATCAATTATTTAGGTTCTTCTCTCAAAGGCTGGTCACTATGAAGCTTGTTTCAAACTTTAAAAAAAGTAGAATGAGCATCCTGGTATCCTTTTATAATTCAGTCCATCCATATTGTTCAAGAAGTGAATGCAGCACAACTTTTCAGATAGGAAGCACCTGATGAGCAGGCTTTCCCCTGAAATGTTGTTTAACTCTCTTATTGCTGTATGCTGAACGATTAAAGCTTTATAACAGATGCCAAAGTGCACAAAAACACTTAACTGTTTTTCTCTAGAAAATAACAAGAAGTTGTATTAACATTGCATTCAGTATTTCATATGCTAAGATGTACACTTGTAATTAATGCTTTGCAATTAGCTTTGTATATTACAGGCTATTTTCAGTTTCTAAGCCAGATTTTTCTATGCCCTGCAGCTATCATGGCTTTTCTGTTTGACCTGAACATTTTGGTGGAGCTGATGTCTATTGGCACTTTACTTGCTTATTCTCTGGTAGCAGCTTGTGTGGTCATTCTTCGGTAAGTATCACCTGATTTATTCAGGTTGATCTATGTTCAGTCTTTAACAGTAGGTGAAATTAAAGAGGTGTGCAGTTGGTATATTATGGCAAATACAAACAGGTTCCAAATTACTAGTAAGTTGCATATCACCTCTTTTTTACATCTTTCATGCAAATCAAACAAACTTGTCTTTATTATTGGAACAAGTAACTTTTTTTGAGTGGGTTGGAGAGTGTGTAGATAGCTATTATATCTGAAGGGATTTTTAATTAAACAATATCAATTTTCTGAAACTGTATCTAATTTTAGCAATAGCCTTATAATGTTCCTCTGTGAAATGCTTTAATTTTTTTTCTTAATTGTTTTTCAGATACCAGCCAAATATGCTTTCCTTTCAAAGCAAGGATACAGAGATGATTAAATTGAACAGGGATGAATCTGAAAAAACAGAGACACCTAACCAATACATTTCCAACTCAGAGTCTGCTCAGACATTTCAAATGAAACACCTTTTATTCCCAAGTGAGACAAACCCCACCAAAATATCTGGACACATTGTCTATGGCTGTGTGTCTGTGATCTGTAAGTGTCTAATGCTACCTTTTTCAATTATTGCAAAGGAACAATCTGTTCATTACTTATTATCTTTGCATCCAATATACTTTCTGACATTATTTTTTCCCCTCTTTAGCTGTTGTCTTTATCTTCATGTGTTTGATTCTGGCTGTAAAAATAGAAGAGCTATTGGAAGGCAACGTTCTTTGGATTTTTCTTTGCATTCTTCTGGCTTTGATTGCAGCTATTATAACCTTGATAATCTGGAGACAACCAGAAAGCAAAACATGCTTGAACTTTAAGGTGAGTATTTTAAAAATTTATTTTGAAATTAAAAGAATATAAATTTGACTTACACACGTGTGTGTGTGTGTGTGTGTGTGTGTGTGTGTGTATGTGTGTATATATATATATATATATATATATATATATATATATATATATATGTATATATATATATACTGTATATTAAGTAAATATCTAAACAGTTGCTTTTTCAAGCTGCTGTATTCAAATGATCTTTGGATAGTATGTGATCTGAGACCTAAAGCCCTTGAAAATGCATGGAGAAGTCTATAAATAAGATGCTTGCTTAAGAGTATTGAGAATTTTTTATAATGGAGATTATGGGATTATGAATCAATGGATGAATTCTTATACACAAATGTTTGAAAAATTTGCATCAATTAGCCCAATTGACTCTCATGCACATCAATCTGCTAAGTGGGAGTGATATTAAAGAGATTCCAGTAGGGACTTCCAAGCATCTGGTCTTAGTGCTGTATTGAAAGCTCAATTACTCATATAAGGTAAGGTGCCATAAAGCACTTCATAGCATAGCTAAAGACTCCTAGGCATTTAGGAAGCCAGTTAGCTTGGGGCTTTAGTATACATTTTATAGGTAAGACAAATATAACAATTATTTATTAACATTTGTTTTGTTGAAATTTGCCCAAATTAGACTATGTTAAATAGAGAGCAGGGCTGCCATTAGAATTCATTCCCACCACCTGATGGAACCTCAACATATTTTACACCCCTTTTTTTACACTGCTTAGCTACATTGCTCAGTTCCCAGTAGGGGTGTGTGATATGTATCGTTCACGATAATATCGCACACCGGGGTTTATCGATATTGCCAGAAGACAATATCGAGCGCTCGTGCGGCTCCAGAAGTCTGTGTTGTGCTTTCGGCACAGACTTCCGGGAGGCGGCAGAAAGCAGGAGGATGAGGTGTGCACGCCTCCCACACTTCTCCCACTTGTGCTCCTCCAAGTCTCCCACTTCTCCTAACTTGAATCCAGGACAGACTGGCAAAGGCAAAAGTGAGCTGTCAAGTGAGAGCAGACGGCATATAATTATTTATTTCTCTGCACCTAAGATCTTCTTCTTTTTTTTTTTTTTTTTTTTTTTTTTTTTTTTTTTTTTTTTTTTTTAATATAATTATGTAAAATATCGTCCATTAGTTATCTGCAAAATTATAAATAATATTGAGATCATTTTTTAGCAATATCGCCCACCCCTTAGTGCCCAGTAGCCCATTTGTTTTATTCCAAAGTACTCAGAAGTTTACATATTACTGTATGGCCGAGCTCCTCTAATTTTAATAAATTGGAGGGTATCCACACAGCAGTACCCCCTGTTGGCGGCCCTGAAAAATAGAGATGGCCCAACATACATTATATATTGAGACACAAATTCATCCTTGTGTTCCTTTTTCTAATTACAGGTACCATTCCTTCCTGTGCTGCCTCTTTTCAGTGTATTTATCAATCTATATTTCATGATGCAGTTATCTAAAGGAACCTGGATTCGGTTTGTGATATGGTTGGCTCTTGGTAAATATTTACTTTTTTGAATATTCTTAAAATATTGAATTTAATAGAATTTGTTTAAATATGTGCATAAATGAACAGCAAATACAATGTGACAAATCCCATTATTTGATTCACAATTAAGCATCCTAGCTACAACAGGAATACCAGTATTCTAAATCCACCTCTGACAAAACACTGGTAACTGAATAAAAATATCTTGTTTTTTTTCCACATTTGGGAGACCATCCATTTTTTAATTGGAAGGGTCAGTCCTTCAACCTCTATATTAAAAGAACACCAAAAATTGATCCCCCAAATACCTTTTTTATATCCACTGTTTAACTGGTGCTTTCAAGAATGTTTTGTTTAAAGGTTTCAAGGAAGTATTTTAAAAATACAGTCCTTTTGGGGTTTAATGAAGCACTTTATGAACTAATCTAAAGCTTAATTGAAACTGAAGTAGGGGTTTATACATCAAACAGCTAAAACATGGCTTCTGTCAGCAAAAGGAAAAAAAATTGATTAAATATGGAATTCAACTTCAAGGATGACTATTATAGGTGCTGTGAAGTATTTGTCATATCAATTCAAATGGTACAGTTTTGTTTTTGTTTTTTTTTCTGGTGTTAACCAACCTTTTAGTATCTTGTAAGAAAATTGTGATGCACCCTTTTACATTTATTTAATAGTAATGGTATGGCAGCTATGGTTAGATGGATAACTATAAAAATCTTACGGTTTCAGGTTTTGTAATCTACTTTACATATGGTGTTTGGAATAGTGTGGAGAATCAGAATTCTCAAGGAAAGAAGAAACCTGCGAAATCCCAGATTTATCTCGGCCAAGACGCTAAAGACTGTGTATAACCTCATAATGTGTATGACTGTATACCCAATATAGCACAAATGTTTACTAATGTTTGATGGTTACCAGATTGTGATGTGTAATATATAATAATGTGCACAACATAAGTATCTTGACCACCGTTTTAAAATCTGATAGTATTTATTACTGGTGCTCGTGCACTTGTTTGTGGTGGTTGTTTTAGTCCATAGTAAACTACTGCACATTGTATTCCACAGCTAACTGCTGTGGATGTGATGGTTACTGTTGCAGGTTTCTACATCAGCATTATAGTGTAGTTGTGGTTTAGTCTTGGTTACACATGCCAAAACAAACCATTTTTCTTTAAAAGAAAAAAGAACCAGATTTATTTAAAGTTTTGATATTTATGGATCAAACTGTTAGAATGATTCTTTAAAAAAGAATCCTTATTGGCAATGAATGTCTAATATGTCTACTTTTACTTTGTGTAAAAAATTAAGATGTGGGGCTTAATCTAATCCAGTTTTGTTATTTATATGTATAAAGATAACTGTTACGTTAGAGCTGGTTTACATTTTTTAAAATAACATCCCCTTCCTTTGCTTTAGTATGAACTTAATATGAAGTTGGGTTTTTTTGTTTTTTAACAAGAGTCCCTGACTGGTCAGGGACTCCTCCCTCACAGGTTGTTGCTTATTAGTGTGTGAATGCATTATACATTTTTTGTATTTGTTTCATTAAATGTATTTATTCTGCAGTCATGTAAATCTTCTATGTAAATATTTTATATATAGAATTCATGTATGTATGGGCAGCTGCTTTTGTAGAATAAAGTCTAGAAATTTTGTAGTTTTGGTATTTCTGTAGTCCTTTTCATAAATCTTCTTCTTCTTTTTATTGGTTATATTGCATTGTATAAAATTAGGACAACTCATCACAATCCAGTTTCTGCAATTATTTACACTTGTATCTCCCTATTAAATATTAATATAATTACAAAAATTATAAAATATACTTTTAAGACGCCAGTGCAGAGCAAACAAATCTACCCCTAAATCTTAGTAATTTTATAATTCTATAAAACCTGAACTATAAATTGTATACTAGCTTTAATAAAGAAAAAGTTGTCCAAGCTTGTCTTCTAGTCTCAGGATCTCCTTTAGGGCCTTATTGACTGACTAAAGGTGAAATAGTCTCGTATAGCTCTGAATTCGCATTTGATCACTGCTTCCCCATGTTCACTTATTGAGCAAATTCTCCAGTGTGCTGAATATGTGTCTAATTGGGGAAATTAATGGGCAAAGAGCGAACTTGCCTTCCAATCCTTCGCATCAGTACGCAGAGACTGTTGCGCGTTAGGTGATTCCTGCACGCGGACATCAGCGAACACTTTAAAGGGATTCGAGGCTCGACTTGAGATGCCTTGCGAGACTGGAATCACTTTAAAGCGTTTGCTGATGTCCACGTGCAGGACTCGGCTAACGCGCAACAGTCTCTGGGTATTGATGCGAAGGATCGGAGGTTAAATTCGCTCTTTGCTGAATTACCCCCAAAGTGTGAATACTAACTAAAAATCAAGCAGCGCTAAATTAAATAAGTGAACAGACTTATTTGATGAAAGTTAACACAAAATCACTGTGTAAACAATATTTTGAAATGGTAGATAAATATCCACTAAGTGAAATATACAAAAACTCATAAAATTTTTATCATAAACGTGAATGAAAGTCCAATTGCAGCTCTCTCCTACAGTAGTGTGCTCTTTACTCCAAATTTGGTAGTGTGACAATTGAAAATTCTGTGGAGAAAAGCACAAAAGAAAAATGGCACTCAATAGTGCCTGAATCAGGTGTTATTCAATAAAATGGAATAGCCAAAATGAAACAAACTTCACCCTTAAACGTGAATGATAAACAATTATCTCTAGCTGCTCACCAAAAGTATGATGCCAAACGCTTTGAAAATATCATTTGAAAGTAACAAAGGTAACTCCTCAGATACTTCAATCATCCAAAAATTATATTTTTCTTGCCAATGCGTACGTCTTGGCTATTCTATTTTATTGAATAACACCTGATTCAGGCACTATTGAGTGCCATTTTTCTTTTACGCTTTTCTCCACAGAATTTTCAGCTGTCACACTTGGGGAAATTACTGATAGTCATGATCTTATGGAGCACTTTGCATCATTTTGTGGGCACGTGCACAGGAACTTAAACTATTGACCAAGTGGCAGAATCTTTCGCAAATTTGACAAAGCGTAGTGCTCCAAATTCACCTGTTTTATTTTGGCACATCAGATTGGCAAATTGGGGTGTTGATGGCAGGGCTCCGGTGTCGCGTAAGGAGTCTCTTCAAAAGTGACGATTGCAACTGAATGTAGTCTCTAACTAAACTTGAACTAGGGACAAGGTGACAATAGGAAGAGATGTAGTATACAGTTAGTGGTATATGGTGATGATGATACCACACTACGCATGTGACTGCATCCATAGCAGTCTGTCTGTTCAACAAATCTATAAACAGCTTTATCAATAAGGAGAAGTGAATTTGCAACTGTTTTGTAACTTAATTTGTAGCAAAGTGAATTCATCCATCAGTCAATAAGGCCCTTAATGTTTAGCCAATGGCATCTATGGATTCAAAAAGCGGATTTCAAAATGTACTTTTCACCCTGAATGATTTTCCTGTGGATTAGAAAAGTAACTTATTGCCATCTTTTCTCTCCTTCCAGCTTGGCCTAGATCAGCGGTTCTCAACCTTTTCAGCCGGCGACCCCGGCCCTGACGTCACCACGCCGCGACGTGATGACGTTTCGGCCGAACGTCATCACGTACGCGCGTCACGTGGTGACGTTCGGCCGAAACGTCATCACGTCGCGCGTCACGTGACGTTTGCGGCTGACGTCACCCGCAGGAACCCTTATAAGAAGGGTTCCTGCGGCACTTCCGGGAGTCGGAGGCGGTTCTCGACCCCCGTGGGACGGCCTCGGGGTCGCGACCCACAGGTTGAGAACCGCTGGCCTAGATGGATAGTTTTAAGTTTGGGGAGATGTGCTTTGTTGTTCCATAGGTGTTAAAGTGCACCTGTTGGCTCAGGATTACTATATTTTTATAAAGTATGTGACTTTATAATGTTAATAAAGTACTTAGGAACCCAAAAAAGTTTGTCTGTGTGTGTGTATATACACTGAGTCTTAAAAACATACCAAAACATTTTTAATCTATCTTCCATAAAATTCGGCCGATTTTGTTAAAATTTGGTATTATGAGTCCAAAAAAGATTTGCTGCTGACTAAATTTTTTTTACCTGACCCAAGTACCAACAGTACCAACCTGACCCGAGTACTAGCTTAAATACTAACTTGTGAAACTTGAAATTCAATGAATTGTATGCAACGTAGGTTTATGCTAGCCTACTTTAAATAAAGTTTGTTACTGTAAAATCA
>WMED01003188.1:0-22692 GCA_019650415.1 Pipa parva
CACTGAATCATTTCGGATCGGATCGTTTTAAATTAACCAAGATTGTCCTTGAATCATATCTGCAGCCGTGAATCGTGATACGAATCGAATCGTTGTTAGGTATTACGTTTATAAAAACGAGCCACAAAGCAAAACTTATTCCTAAACAGCGGATTCCCATAGCAAATTTGCGACCGCGACGATATTCCCATGGTAAAGTAGCTGTCTAATGTGTAGTGTGCGACCGTTGTTTAGGTGGTGAATTCTCCACATCGCAGAGTTTGCTGAATACTCGAATACGGGGAAGTGTCGTATTCACGACTATACAAGACAATTCAGACTTTAGTCAATAACCCCTAAAATCTTTCATAAAGTTAGAAAGGACTGTTTCATTGGTTAGGAAACAGCAAGCATCACTTTATTAAGTACTGGGTGCATGGGTGCCATGACTGCTAAGTTAATTTGGCATAATCTTTGATTTTTTTATTCAATATGTGTCATGAGAACAGAAATAATGATCAGCTAGGCAATTAAGTAGTCCTGCAGAGGCATTGGATTTTTTTGTTCATTATTTTCTGGATCTCTCAGTTAACTTAGCTCTCCATGTATGGTGATATTGACACTTCTTTTGAGGAATTATATCCTAACCTTACAATTTTAGCACAAACTGGAGTTAACAAGAGGAGTAACGCTTGAGCCATTTTACCATCACTGGGATGCCCTGGTTTAGCAGTACTTCCGATTGAACAGGAGAATGCTGGGTTTCTCCTTTGGCTGAAATATTTTACATTTAACCTAATTAGTAGGTTCAGTATGAAATGCTGCTCTTATACAACATGTGTGATTGTTAAAGTGTACCCGAGATCTGTTCAGTTCTAGCTTGAATGCTGCCCTAGAAACAACCGCAAGTAGGGATTTGCTATGCCTGAAAAATAATGTATTATAATGCTATATATCATTTCTTACAATATAAACAGATAAGGAACTTGCTGAGTGTTACCTGGAAACTCGGGGGGGCTATTGACTGTCGAATTCTCAAACTGCGGACAGTAGCAGTCTATTGCAACCGTCTTTAGCTGGTTAGTTCACACCTTTATGCAACAATTTGGAATTTAGCCAATAACCCCCCATCAAGTTCACTGGCCCCAAATAGATCAGGTTATAGATATAATAGAATAAAGATTTCCAGAATATCTTTTGTTCTATAAATATGCAATTACTGAGAGGGCTTCCAGAGGTAATAAAAGTTACTGCTTTTGGAGGAAAAACGGTTTTGTAAATTTTGGCTTCCACCAGAAGGATGGGAACCATCAGTCAGGAAAGAGACATGGATCCAATGTATAAGATCACTTGTAGAAGCCATAGCTAGAAAATGTAGCTTACCCCAACAAAGGGTGCAGTGGGAATAGGATAACCGGGTGACCCTGATAAGTGTTGAGCATATTAGAGCAGGGCTTGTGACAAGTAATAAGGCCTTAGGGTGGTAATCGCATGGATTTGGCGATATGAGTGTATACTTTGAGATAGGAGCACCCTGGTGGATGCTCATTTCAGATGCTTATGACTTGCTTCCAGTGTAGTACAAACCAGATTACAAAAAAGTTGGGACACTAAACAAATTGTGAATAAAAACTGAATGCAATGATGTGGAGATAGCAAATGTCAATATTTGATTTGTAATAGAACATAGATGACAGATCAAAAGTTTAATGAGTAAATGTAACATTTTAAAGGAAAAATATGTTGATTCAAAATTTCACAGTGTCAACAAATCACAAAAAAGTTGGGACAAGTAGCAATAAGTGGCTGTAAAAAGGAAATTGAGCATATAAGGAACAGCTGGAAGACCAATTAACACTAATTAGGTCAATTGACAACATGATTAGGTATAAAAAGAGCTTCTCAGAGTGTCAGTGTCTCTCTAAAGCCAAGATGGTAAGAGGATCACCAATTCCACCATTGTTGCACAGAAAGATAGTGTAGCAATACCAGAATGGTTTTACCCAGCGTAAAATAGCAAAGACTTTTAAGTTATCATCATCAACCATGAATAACATCATCAAAAGATTCAGAGAATCTGGAACAATTTCTGTGCATAAGGGTCAAGGCCGTAAAACTCTACTGAATGCTCGTAATCTCCGGGCCCTTAAACGTCACTGCACCTCAAACAGGAATGCCATTGTCAAGGAAATAAGAGAATGGGCTCAGGAATACTTCCAGAAAGCATTGTCAGTGAACACAATCCACCGTGTCATCCTCTGTTGCCAGCTGAAACTCTACAGTGCAAAGAGGAAGCCATTTCTAAGCAAGCTCCACAAGCTCAGACGTTTGCATTGGGCCAGGGGTCTTTTACAATGGAGTATGGCAAAATGGAAGACTGTTCTGTGGTCAGATGAGTCAAGATTTGAAGTTCTTTATGGAACACTGGGACACCATGTCATCCGGACCAGAGAGGACAGGGATAACTCAAGTTGTTATCAACGCTCCATTCAGAAGCCTGCGTCACTGATGGTATGGAGTTGCATGAGTGCTTGTGGCCATGATGGCTAACCTATGACACGCGTGTCACCACTGACACGCCAGGACCTGTTGGCTGCCATTAGCGTCTCTGCCTTCGGATGCTATCACTTTCTCTGCTTGCTGTTCCAACTTGTCTAATTGAGGTAAGATAGCGGCGATTGTGTTCCACACTCTCGGTATTAGATTGCTCCGCCTCCGGATGCTATCATCCTCTACTTGCTGTTCCGTCTTGTCTAACTGAGGTAAGATGGCGGTGATTGTATTTCGCACTCTCAGTATTAGATTACCCTGCCTCCAGATGTTGTCACCCTCTGCTCTGACTTCATTACCTGACAGCATCACATCCGCAGGAGGGTCAACACCACCATCTTACCTCTGTTAGTGAAGTGTCTGCAGCAAGCAAGGAAGATAGTGACAGCAACCGAAGGATAGGAAAACGCTCTAAGAGCGTGGCACAAATACTACCATATTACCTCCTTTAGTGAAGTGAGTGCAGCAAGCAGAGCAGAAGTCTTAGCACCCGAAGGATAGGAGAACTCTTCCACTAATAGTGTGGCAAAAATGCTGCCATCTAGCCAATGAAATTCAGCAACAAAAACAGTCACCAAGCAGGTAAGGTAAAGAATTATTAATAATGTAATAAATACATTAAATGTATTAAAATAATAACTTATAATTGTTATTAGAGCTTCAAATATAAAAAAAAAATGGATTTTTATCGAAGTGACATACCACCAATTTTAAATTTAAATTTTGACACGCCAAGCTCAAAAGGTTAGCCATCACTGGCTTGTGGCATGGGCAGCTTGCATGTCTGGAAAGGCACCATTAATGCAGAGAACTATATTCAGGTTCTAGAACAACATATGCTCCCCTCTAGACGTCATCTCTTTCAGGGAAGACCCTGCATTTTTCAACAAGATAATGCCAGACCACATTCTGCAGCAATCAATACATCATGGCTACGTAGGAGAAGGATCCGGGTACTGAAATGGCCAGCCTACAGTCCAGATCTTTCACCTATAGAGAACATTTGGCGCATCATGAAGAGGAAGGTTTGACAAAGAAGGCCCAAGAAGACTGAACAGTTAGAGGCCTGTATTAGACATGAATGGGAGAGCATTCCTATTTCTAAACTTGAGAAACTGGTCTCCTCTGTCCCCAGACGTCTGTTGAATCTTGTCCCTACTTTTTTGGGATTTGTTGATGCAGAATGATACATTCTCTCAGTTTAAACTTTTGATCTGTGATTTGTGTTCTATTCTGAATAAAATATGAGATGTTGGTACCTTCACATCATTGCATTCAGCTTTTATTCACAATTTGTTTAGTGTCCCAACTTTTTTGGAATCTGGTTTGTAAATCCCAAGAAGCTCTAATGGCTATTGTTACACAGGATAACTATACACAAGGTGATACTGTGAATCTGTGATATGGAATAGAGTGCTACAATTTAAGAGTTCAGAGTGTTTGCTCCAGTATTGCAAATAAAGGGTTACTATTTAAAGGAACAGTCTGGGCACAAAACACCTTTATTTATTTATGTTATTTGCTAACTTTTATTAAATGCATTTTATTATCAATTTAAAAAAAAATAAATTTCTTACCTGTAAAGAGGTGCTTTACAGCACATCCGTGTTGCAGACTCCATCTTCTGTCTCTGACAGTGACTTTATGGCATCCCGATCCCTCTAAGATGCACAGTCCTCTCCAGTTGCGCTGATAATGAAGCCCCACATCGGCATTTCCTGTCACATGGGAGAGTGTGCACATCATCTAGGGAGGACACGTTGATCACGTCCTCTGCTTCTAAAGTGCTTGTTTTTTCTTCTATTGTTGTGACTATTCTGCAAAACTGGTAAGCCTAAACCTGTTATTTTAACACATGCTTAACACTAGGTAGTGAAGAGTTTACACTTATGGTGGTAATACCTACTGGTGTTTTTTTTACATGGGAGGGCTGAAGGTAGCCAAGAACACTTTGTAGACTTTTTCTTGTGCAAGCCATTTGTTAACTACTATTATCTATTATTACTACTACTGTAGGGAATCTAATGGTGGCTGTATTAGGGTGTGAAGAAGTGTTCAAATCCCAGCCTGGTAGTTTCACAATCTTCAATAAAGGTATGGCTTGGACCAGGGGTTGGCAAACCATGGCTCTTCAGCTTCCTTGGTGGGGCTCTGAGCACATCTCCCTCCCATGACTTCTGACACTTCTTCTGATAGGACGTCACCAGGTCATGTGATTGGGAGCTTGCGCTCCTCCACCTTTGCGGCTCTATGAAATCGCTCCCTCCTGTGCAAAGGTTGTCGACCCCTCGCTTAGACCATCAGGATAACCCAGTTATTACATAGGCTCAGTGTCCTGCCAACACTGCAAACATTCCAATAATTATTGAATAACAATAGAAGCCTGTTATTCAAATCTTTTGTAGCTATGCTACTTTATTATTGTAACCATATTACAGGTTTGGGGCAGATTTTATCAAAGTCGTTCTTTACACACAGGAATAGAAGAGTAAATCCCCTCCCATACAGTAACACCAACCAACAAGATTCCAGGGGACTGATCCAGAGTAGGCTCCTGTCCTGTCTTTTATGTCCAAGTAAAACTGATAGAGTGGGGATTCCTAATTGGATAAGTGGAGCCATTGATGAGGCATTTATTATTCAGCTACTTCTATATTTTCTTAACATTGTAGATGTCTGTGCCCAGATCAAGATATGGCGTATGCAAGGATGAAGTTAGGATAATGATTTAGCAGCTTCAATGCCACAACAGGTGTTGTCTGGGTCATATGCTACATTCAAATGAGATACTGTAAAGACATGTGTCAAATATTGCCTCTTTCAGTTAAAACTTGAAATTGGAATGGGGATGTCCATTTCTATATAGGCAGCTTTGTGGTGTTTTAATGGAGGTGTTATTCAAGGCCTCCCACATCATACTCATTATAGCATCCCGCAGAACGTTTTTTCCAGAAAAGATGATATCCATGGTAAGAATCTGTACACTTGTATTCCTTGAAGGTCTCTTTAACGTTGCTTAAGAAAACCCAGAAATACTACTATCCACCTTGGTGTCTTTTCTCTGTAACACCTCAGTCCTCTAAAACTTTAGATCCTACAAAAATGGTAACATTGTGATCTGTCACATTTGACCTCCATGAGCAAATGAACAAAGGAACTTCTCTAAACATGGCCAATTTCTAGAATCTAACAAAAAGGAGTATTATTACAATACATGCCAGCCTCTCATAGTTGGAGGCAGTCTGTCCAACTCCACCAGAGTTCGAATGGACCAGGAAAATGGAATGAGGAGGAAAGTATACTTTGATCTAGAGCAGTGGTTCTTAACCAGGGTTCTATCGAATCCTAGGGGTTCGGTGAAGCCACAGAGGTCAAGTGATTTATCACTAAAGGGTTCGGTGAATGTACATATGAAACTGGTGGGTTCGGTACCTCAAACAAGGTTAAGAACCACTGATCTAGAGCATCCTGATCAGACTACTGTACACATACCCACATTTTGAGTACAGCTGGGAGAGTAGGAAATCTATTCTCATCTTCAAATTGCAGTCCAATGTGGTCACCCACACAGATATCTGCATTTAAAATGAGTGCAGATCCCAAAATTTAGTTAGAGACTGTACCCAAAATTAATTGCAGCTGACACCACAAAATTTTCTATTAAATACAAGTGCTGGTCAACGAATTAGAATAATTTGAAATAGTGCAATCATGAAATTCTTTGAATGCATTTTTTGTGCAGAAAGCAAATCAGGTGTTCACCGCACCTGATTATTATTCTAATTCAATAAAACAACAGTGTCACAGTTAAATGGCCTAAATGGGCCTTTTGGAAAGCTCAGCTGAGCAAATTTTCTACAGGTAACGAGTTCTGTGATTAGTCTAACAAGTAGGACAGGTGCGGTGAACACCTGATTTGCTTTCTGCACAAAAAATGCATTCAAAGAATTTCATGATTGCACTATTTCAAATTATTCTAATTCTTTGACCAGCACTTGTACAGTCCTTCCTCTTCCAGCGCTCCCCAGCGGCAGCCAGTTGGAATAAGGCACTTATTCCATTATTGTGGAATAACACAATAGAATCACAGTTTTTGCAAAACTTTTGCCCCACTTACTATTTATTACCTTCAGTAATTTGTAGGCAGAAGAAAAAAAAAAAAAAAAGCCATTCAGAATTTGGATTTCTCACCTCTATGTAAACATTTACAAAGACATCTATCTCAGCAGAGATAACATGAACCGGACAACAGAAAGGAGATTGCATCTATGCTAAATGCAGTCTCTCCCAGGTATGTATTTTTATAGTGTTGTGGTGATGACCATAGAGGAGTGATCACTAGAACAAATCAACTAAAATAGCCCCAATCTAGAAACCCAGAGCCTAACTGAAAAATACCTCCAAAACATTATGAAGGGCTTCCAAATGAAAATGTTATAAGTCTCCCAACAACATGAACAAGCATCCTAGGTTTCCCATCTTACTCTGATGTTGGAAGTTAAGGCAAAGTCCTTTCTAGTAAAGTATAAGGGCATGTTAGGCATCACATCTTAACGCACATTCTAATATTTTCTTCCAAAGAAGGAGCTCTCTTAAATGGGAGACACGCAAGACCTAAACTTACAAGGCTCACTACTTTGACATCAGATCTGTAGACAAATGGTTCAGCTATAAGTGGTAGCAGGCTGCAGCAGCATGGTGGAAGCTAGAGCTAGAACCATGGCTTTTTGCTTTACTCCTCCAATGCATAATAAGCCCATGACAAGGTTTGTTTATGTACAGGGATTTCTAGCCTAAACCTTGCCAGCCTTTACTTTTTAATGAGATGTGCTTAGTTTAGTACAACTTAAAATGAGCAGTGTTCATCTGTAGTTTTGCTACAGTCCTAGTGTCACAGAACTTGTATAGTAATTAAACATGTACAAGAGGTTTTATTAGAAATATTACAACATAAAAACTACATTAACACGTATATAAAGAAAAAAAGTTGCAGAACATATAATAAAATCCAAAAAAGTTCATTAAAAGTGCTGCTGTACAGCTCAAAAGTGATATTTCAGCAGATAAAAACACAAGAGCTGGAATGTCAAGTTTATAACCAGAAGAGTCAAACGTCGTGTTTAAACATCTGTTTAGGTGAAATTCTGGAGGTAAGAACTCAGGAGTAGGTAGCTCTCCAATCACAAGTTAATCCACATCCATTTTTTCTTGCTTTACAGTTTCTGCATCAAGAAGGAAAAAAAGAAACAAAAAAAGAGCAGTGAGGTCATGGCCAATTTAAAAAAAAAAAAAAAAAAAAAAAAAAAATTCTAAAGGGGTCTGGATGCCTTTAAGTGTAGACCTATTACGTCATAGGTACTAGATAACTAGAGATGGGACCTTAATCCAGGGAATTATTCTGATTTCTATATTTGGAGTTGGGAAGGAATTTTTTCCCCCAATAGGATAATTGGCCTGTCTCATGGGTTTTTGCCTGCAGGATAATAGGATAAACTGGATGGACTTGTTTATTTTTCTAGACTCAAACTATGTTATGTTATCAGACTAGTATTTAATTTACTTTCTATTTGTGCCTTCTAGCCAATGTAGCCCACTAATATGAATACAATTAAATCGCTGTTAGAAGTCAGTGCTGCCCTTGGCTGGACGGCCACAAAAAATTGCAGCCTCCTTGGGGGACCAATTGACTTTGTCAAAAATCACAAAAAAAAAAAAAAAGTTACAGCATCTCTGCCAAAGCAAACAAAAGTATGGCATAATGTTAGGGTGGATTTGCCAATAAAAACATGGGATGTTTTTGTTGCAACAGGTGGCCTCACTCAGATCATTGTGTTCATGGGTGAACAAAATGCTGTGCAAGACCCAAATCACTTTACTGGTCATATTTCCTTTGGACTTTCTATCAGAACTTAGGTTTTGTTCACAGGATCCTTACTCGCCGTATAAAAAATAAAATAAAAAATATGGACCTTCAATACTCACCAGTCCCATTTTCCTTCATCTTTGCCATAACGCACAACTTGATCTCTAACCCAATTGCTTTTGACAGGGGTGGAGGGACAGCATTACCCACCTAAAGAGGGGGAAAAAAGTAGGACTGTAGATTAGATGTTCATTTAACACTAGACTGACTGCACTTGCCCCATGAAGTTTTTCACATTAAGCTGTATGGCTCCTAGTCCTATTACCTGCGTATAGTCTGAAATGCTGCAACAGCAGACAACTGGATATCTGATCATGATGAGGCCATTTTCTCTCTCAGAAATACTTTTCAAATACTTGCCTGTCTAATATGCAAAGGGCAAATGCCTTCGCTTATATGTTCTATGAAAGATCACTACCCACCTGCCTATGTTTGTCCAAAACGTTTCCAAATAGTCTGTATGTGTCAGGGAATCCTTGGGACCTTGCACACTCTCGTACACTCACTACACGATGTTGCTCTGGGTGAAGAACACGGCCCTATAAGGAGAGAAAATACCTCTTCACATGCTTTAACCTTGACTAAGGTTAATTCAAATTATTAGAACTTTAAACAGTGTGAGGCTCAATAAAATAGCCTAGTGCATTATGGTTATACTTTGCATTTATCCAATTTAAAAGATTGCCTGTAAATTCAATCTTACAGAGAAATTATATTAAAATGGTCCCCAGATTCACAGTACTCTACTTTTCACCTATTTTCAGTTATTAAGCATACCCTGTTTGCATGGACAGGAGACAAAACATGTAAAGTTATGCATTCTAAAAATCTTAGAGAGTCAGATTTCCTCCTTTACCTGTTTTCCCATAGGCTCAGGGTTAGTAACAGTTGTACTGAAGAAGCCATCCCATTCTAACCTTCCGTATAGCCCAGCCCAGTGGTTGTGTCTATTTCCTGTATGGGGTAGGCACCAGGGAATCAGAGTGTTGAATTGACGGTCTGCAGGATCACACTGCTTGCCTGTAAGAATGAACTCTTTAAATTACATAATTCAATGCAACAATGGTTCAAAGGAGGTTTTAAAGCAGCTATGGTAAAAAAAAAAAAAAAAATCCTCAGCTCACAAAGCAGCTGGTTAGGTATAAATATTTTGAGGCAGTTTTAGATTGAGCATAAGATACAAGCTACATTTTTTACCCATGCATTGCTCCGTATTCAACTATGTTACAAGCTGTGTTTGGAACTAGTGCCCTAAGGAGTGTTAACACATCAAGAATATACCTACCAAGGACCAAATTAGTTCATGCATTGCGGAGCAAACTTACAAAGCTCACTAATTTAAAAGCAGTCTGGTCGATGGTCGTTAAGGGTTAAGCGTCACCATGTACTACTTCTAGTGTTGCATGGGTTGAAGAAATAGATACACTAGGACCATCATCAAATGTGGATAAAAGTTGTAGAAATCCCTATAAGGCAGCAGAAGGCTGAATGTGTTTTTGGCCAGGATAACTTCATCTTATAGACTAAAATTTTGCAAATGCTGCTACACTACACAAGAAAACGAGAGGAAATTAGACCTAGTGCTCATCCTTGGTACCAAATCCTAAGCAAACTTAGAAATCTGAAAGTAGGACAGGAACATTCCAACTTGTGCAGATAGAAACACATCTCCAGGTTAAACAAGTCCGCAGTTCTCAATCTAAGCAAATATTTCTCTGTGGAGAGTCTGCTCTTCTTTTTAGGCTCTTTAGGATCGATGCAAGTAAACACTGCCAAGCACCCCACACCTAAAAAGTTGTGGGTGAAGTCTGGCTCAGTTTCTAACAGGGATATTTACCCAGTATTATGCCCCTGATGTTTTCCTATAAAGACAAACCATTCAAAGATTTCTGACAATAAAGTGTTGAATAATTTACCCTCAGAACAAGTGCAGACTCCCCTTAATGCCCCATTGCTGCTGCGCCCATTTTTCTTGTCATGGTGAGTATAGCGCAGTTTTCTTGTATTTGTGCCATCTGTTAGGCGAACTTCCATGTTGGGTAAATCCCTCCAGTCTGACCCAGGAGAGAGAGGTATGTGTCTCATTCTAGCAGCAACCAATGCACTCATGTCCTGCAGAAAAATGCAATTGATTTGTTGCTATCAATAAGCTACCAAACATTTTTCTAGCAAATCAAAGAACCAAAAAAAGATAACATTAAAAGCTTAATAAGGCCTGCTTCAAGTCTGCATCACAAGTGTACATCAGTGTGAATTATATTAAAAGTTGTTGAATGCAGCACAAACTTGACCTGAAGCTGTAAATAATGGAAGAAAATGTTAAAATAGCAATTTGTCACTTTTTAGTTTAGAATTGCTAATGAACCTGGCTGAATGGTCTCGTTAGAATAGGAGGAGACTTTGAGGAAACTATTCATTGCACGTTTATTACGAAAGCAATCAGTTGGGAAAACTTATTTTGGATGCCTGCCTGTGGGAAGCATTAAAAGAGCATCAGATATTGGAAGATTGAGGAGGAGGAGGAGGAGGACAGAAGAGACAGCACCAGATAATTATCACTTGAAGGGGGAACCGCTGACATTTATGTAAAAAAAAAAAAAACCAGAACCAATATCTCCTGGGCAAAAGGGGATCTAGGATTACATATTGAGAAATAAGGTCTGAAGACCAGGTTAAAGTCATTGTTTAAAGTCCTTCTGCCAGAGGGTCCTGATTGTGAGCAAAGAAACATGATATTTTTCTCCCTGGTGTGGCAAAACGCCATGGGGGTGTTGTTTGAGAAGTGTATAATTGGTGCATCTATTAAGAAATTATCTGTATGTAGTTCTAATTATCCCCAGCATAGATTTACTGCTTGGGTAATAGACTCCCAGAAGTGCGAGTTGTGGTCTTAGCTACAATCAAGGGCTGCAAAGATGAAAGATTGCCTCCCAAATACAAAGGACACCCAACTGGAGAAGTTCTCCACGAGCTCTACTCTGGAAACCTTGAATAAGGGATTGAGATCAGGCTTCTTTGGCTCCAATTACCTATGCTGTTGCTAGAATGACATGAAGGGATGAGAAAGAAAAGAAAAAAAAAAGATTGATTTTGGAAAACCTTTATCTGAAAGTTCTTTAAGTGCAATTGTGTTCAGGACCAGAAGAGCAGTGAATATGAAGAGACAAGTATCTACAACTAGTAGAATGGATGTGTCAAGAGCGACAGAATTTGTTCTGGGTTTAACTTCTATTCAGATGGAATTTGTCCTTAAAAAAAAAAAAAAAAAAAAAAAAAAAAAAGCCTTAATGAGGCTTTAAAATGGGAAGAAGAGTGGAAGGATCTGCATTTCAGATCTGTACAGTGCCCTTTCTTTAAACAGGAGATACTGTTACTCCCTACATCTCTTCACCAACGTTCAATTTCTTTTAATGGTAATTCTTTAGTTTACAAATATGTAGCTTACCTGATCATGTTTTTTTGGATTCCAAACTTTCATTTTAAACATGGATGGGTACAATTATAATTTTCTTCACATGTACTATGCTAAATACTTTTTTCCCCCCCATGTCTACTACAACTGCATTTTTCAAATTCTTGTGCTACGTAAGCCAACAAGCGCTATACAAATAAAAACTAGGAGTGAAGATTAAATGCCAGTAACACAAAAAAAAAAAAAAAAAAAAAAAATTAAAATGAATTTATGGTTGCTATATATTTAATCCGCTTTCAAAAATTCTAAATTTTCTATAAAGACAGATTTAGCTTTAAACATTGGCCTGGGTGAGGTCTGTTTAACATGGCTATCAGTAAACATAAGAAAGAAATAAAATTCATGAATTTAAGGTCAAAGAAAATATTTTTTTAATGCTCAACCAATCCAATTTTTTGGTGTTACTGTTCCTTTAACAGAATTCCTGTAAAGGATTTTTAAAATATTGGTGGAAATAGGAATCAAATTTAAAAACAAACTACTGCCTAGTTATATCAATATAAAGCTGCTTACTGACCTTACAAATATGATCCCTGAGAATTGGCTGGTACTGTGAACCCCGAATTTGTCTCTGGAACCAGGACTGAGGTTCCCCATTATATGAAATTTCCAGAGCGGAGGCTCCATTTCGGATTTCTGGAAGGTCAGACATTGTGTCTCGGACAGTGATTGTTCGGTAAAGACTAGAATTTGTTCTATGAGAAAAATATATTTGTTAATTTATAAAAGCAGTCACAATAGAATTAGTTCTACAAATTGTTTAAACTGCCTGGGAGTGTGCAGGCCAACATACAAGAACAGCATTTTGCATTGTAGTCAGTGTTACCTCTAGGCATTCTTTATGAATTTACTATCATATCTTTTAGTTCAGCTGGACAGATTCATAGGCCCTCCCACTCTGCTCTCAAGGTCTTCAACCATCCCACTGAGGATAGGACAATTGTACAGGCACATTCTCACATCTTTGGTCAGTGATTAAGATCAATGTCAAAGGGAGACTGGTAGCCTGAACTTTTAAATGCCATCCACACAAGCTAAATTTTACTATGATCTGCAAAATGATTAGCTACATTTTGCTGACAGGATCAAAGTTTGAGTTTGTTCTCTAAACTACAAGTCCCCCAGACAATCCCTGAAGAGGGATTTTAAAGTTCTCATCACTGCATGAAGAGTGGCAGCCTGCTTCAATTACCATTTCAGTGCCTTCTCTTCAGCCAACACTAAACTCATAAGAAACAGCTGTCAAGTCAAATTCTCTGTATTCCAGCTTTAAGATGTCACAAAAGCACCAGGTATTAATCAGATTTAGAATAACTGAAAATCCCTTAAATTTTACATACACCTCATTCAATAGATACCTAACAGAAACCAGTAAAGAGGCTGCAGTATTACCTTGTTATGTTGCTCACATATTTCTTTTCATCCACTACAACACTCAGTTGACAAGCACGTGGGGCAAACACATGCAGGGGTTCAGGGAACATCGGAAGCTTCTCTCCTGGAGCAGCAGCAAGGACGATTGCTCTTCGCCGGGTCTGTGCCACACCATACTGTCCAGCCTGCAGGAGGTTCACATTTAGACTTCTAGCCTCATTTTTACAGATCATCAAAAATGAAACTACATCTCACCTGTAGAACACCAAATGTACACTGGTATCCCATCCTCACCAGGCAGCGCAGTGTTAATTTAAGTACCATGGAACGTTTGAAGGATACAAAGTTCCTGACATTTTCCAAAAGGAAGAATTTTGGCCTGTAATAGTCACAGTAGCTGCCAAAGTAAATACAAATAAAATATTATTATTCCCGGCACTAGCAATACATCAGTAGCCTGTTCTAGCAAAAAAAAAAACAAACAAAAAACAAACAAAAAAAAAAAACACACACACACAAAAACACCCTGTACCTGAGATAGGACACCACCAGCGAGTTCTTGAACTTTGAATAGGTTCTTGAGTTAAACCTATTCATGCCACTAAAACCTTGGCAAGGGGGTCCTCCACACAGCATTTCTACATCTCCCTTCTGAGGTAGTCTTTGTCCTAGTGAGTTTGTCTTTTCTCCAGACATTACCAGCTTTAGAAGAACGTTACAGTCCTCTGTAAACACTGTAGTACCAGGATTGTTCAATCTGAAAGCTTGCGCGGCGGGATCCCACATCTCTATCGCCCAATTTGTCTCTGAAATGCCTGGAAATTAAAGGTTTGTCCATGTTCAGATATTTTGGCTTTACAAAGCAGACCACCACAGAATGCACACCTGTCATTTTAGGAGGGAGGGAGGGAATGAAACTGCCACCATTTTACCAAGTGTTACATTTTTTCAATGCAGCACAAAGAGTAACTGCAGTAGCGATTACACCAATAACTAGAAAACTAGTGTTTTTAGTAACCCTCCCAAGAATAAGAATGTCAGGGCCAGTCTTTATTCACCCATATTCTTCAGTCACTACATGTGGAATTTTACATTAAAACCTTAAGTGTGTGTGTTATTCTTGCTCCCAGTTGCAGTCAGTCATTGAATGTTGCCAACTAGATCTGAGGTCATTAGTAATTTATAAAAGACAGTCTATTGCTTAGATTTTGAGGAATTATGTAAACAGTATTTTGATACTACAGAGACTCTCAAGCCTTTATAATTCCCCATCTTAAAAGTAGTGTCTTTTTAAAGCTACATGCCTGCTTGATGGAATCCCTCAGAAAGGCCTCCACAACCAGAAAACACATCCAGGGTACGCAGCTTTGGAAGTCTATTCTCTGCATTTTGAGGCTCATTTTCAGAACGTGAAGACTGAGTTTTTCCTTTGCCTGTCATTTAAGTTGGGAAGAAAAGCTATTAGCAAAGCACTTTAACTTTTAAAACTCAAATGCCCAAAACCTATTACATCTTACCTTTTCCCTTGCCTTTTCCTTTCCCTTTGTTAACAGCACTGCGCGCATGGTTGGGAGGGTCTTCAAAACTTTTAGTTTTTGCATTATAGCTCTGAAAAAACAAAATTTGTAAACTCAGTCTTAGATCTTAAAAAAAAAAAAAAAGTTTTTTTGCACAACAGTTAACTAGCACTTTATCATGTACCTTAAATGATCTGAAACTTTTGACGGTAGGGTCTCAACATTAGTTTTACTGCCACAGCAAACATACCTCAAGAAAGTAAAAGCGATCTGCACCCCCAGATGAGTACTCCTGGATGGACTCTGCCAAGTCTTCACCATATTCTATAGTACAGCGCCCTTGCACATCTTTGAAGTCAACTACTGCTTCCTCATCACTCCAGTAAATCATATTTATGTCTGCATGGTAGCTAGCTTTCATACCCTTGTGAGTATTTTCAGGCCTAGAGGAAAAAAAATGGTATTGCAACATCATGAACATTAGAGGTTCTTAAGGGAGTATTCTACAATAGATTTCAGGATCTCTATTTTCCAAGTGTCAAAGTCTAAACTGCTCAAAACGAGAACACCGCTAGTTACAGTGAAAGAGACAGATATGGACATCAAAAGAGCCGTAGGTTGCCGACCCCTGCCTTAGATCATGATCTAAAGGATCTGATTGGAAGCTCTATAATGTCAATCATTAAGCCCTGCCCAATCAAGGAAAGAAAAGGCAGGTTGACAGGGAAGATGACCAAAATGCTGTATAAAAGGGTACATTTTTTTTAATACATAGATTTACAAAAAGGTTTCATTAATAGACCCTAAATTAGTATTCGTTTTGAGGTGACGTGCGCTTTAAAATCCAGGTTTGCTGCCTTAGTAAACAATTACACAGGGGTGAGGTGGAATTGTTAAAGTAGAAAAGAGGAGAGCACGCAAAAGTGCAGAGTAGGAGCGCATTGGCAAAAAGGTAATAGAGCACAAAAGAAGTAGGGAGAAAAAAAAACCTAAAAACTTTGTAGCCATCAATAAACTGTGGTTCTGGGAATTTTACTTTTCAACAGAAAATGCTTTTCATCCAACGTGGAATAGTGAGTCTCCACTTTATTTTAAAGTCTATATTTCTTCCTCAGAAGGGAAAAAGAAGAAGAAACAGAAGACCCACCTATAAAACTTATGAACTCTCAGCTTAATATCAGCTTCATTAGGTTTTCCATTGCTTCGTTTGTTACAGTAAATCTCTTTAACTCGCCCCAGTCTATAGGGCTCCGGTGCATCCAGATTACTCCCCTTTATGTAGTCTGATGATTTGCGGTAGTATTCTGGGTACAGATCTTCATCTACATCTTTCTTCTGTGGTCTTTTCATAGGACTGGCCAATTTAACACTAGAAAGTCCATCCAAAAAAAAAAAAAACAAACAAAACATGCAGATCAAAACAGTTTAGACAATAGGTTGCTGACCTAAGTCACTGAAAAGAATTACTTTTCTCGATCACTACCTGGAAGTTATTGTTTAAAGTATCTAAACTTGTAAAGGCTTTACCACCACTTAGCAATTTTATTTTTTTTGGTTCATTAGACTACATGTAGAAGAGAAATATTTTTGCCAGGTGATACAGAGCATATAGATTTTTTACAATTGTTAGCCATTACCTAAAGCTAGTATATAACCAACAGTTTACCTAAATGAGAATGCATCTGGAGGAAGAAACACCCCGTCTCCAACTTTGTAGTGTACATCATTCTTCATTGCAGTGGCATAGCAAACTTTAGAGTCAAGGTCTTCCAAGGGATCTGATACTCTAGGTATCTCCCTTTGTCTTATTTCAGCTAGACGAGCACAACTTGTGCAGAACCTAACAATAGAAACAGTTTTAGGATGAAATTGAAAAGATCTGAAAAATAAAACCTACTGAAAGCACAGTTTGTGGACCCTGGTTTCCAGTTGCATACGGACTAAATCTAGCGTTAAAGGAACCACTGCAGAAGGCCATGCAGCAACATTCTGTGTTTGAAAACTAAAAGGGGTCAGTTTCCTATATCTGCAATTCACTGCTTTTGTGAATCTAGGACTAGGTTGCTGCTGGATTTAAGGGAGAACAAATTTCAGGAGATGTTTGAAAAATATGGCATAGCCCATGGTTGTTTAACTTGCTTGGCTTGAGATTTACCACCATGGCATCTAAATTATTAGTCCAGCACTGAAGTTACTTCCAGTGGTGAATAAACAGCTGGCCTCTGCAATACAGCTTCTGTGGAAACTGCAGCATTATGTAGCATTTACTCATTTCAAAACCAGTAATAAGTTTTAAATGGAAAGCAACGTTTTGCAAATACCTGAAGCAATTTACAAAGCAAAATTTTATAGATTCCTGCAGAAAACATGGAGAATCATCTTTAGTGCTTATGCAAATTTCAAGCTTCCGTAATGAATGGTTTTGCACAGATAGAACAGGATTTGGAGTGGACACCTTTCTGGAGGAAGCGTTTTAACTTCCCTTAATATCTTATTTCTCCTTGTAAGATGAGAAACATTGCAACAATATGAAAGTTTGAACCCAAATTGACTAATAGAGAATTATTTTTTTTAAACTTGCAATACCCTTTAAAATATCCACTAATCACAATTGTACAGTGTACTATGGCATTTGTAAACATGATAGTTTACAAAATACAGTATACTTTTCTACCAATGGGTAGAAATTAAAACAAAAAATTGTGTTCAATTGTCAGCAAAATGTAACCACCAGGAAGGCCCAATTATTCCCTGATAGAAAATTCACTGCTTTACTTTAGCTTCCTAACTAAATCTTAAAATGTCCTGGTAATGTGAAAGCTCAGATAACTACTAGCAAAACTTATCCACAACATGGGTTTATAACATATTTACAATGTGACCATAATGAGGTGAGACTCAACTCACTTATACTTATTGTCCTCTGAAGGCTGAGGATTAGGTGGAGTCTCAAACCGAGCATACTCTGGATCATACCACATCTGGTAGAAGTATGTGCTTCCATCATCTTCTACAACTTTTATTTCAGTGTCTGTTCCTCCCTGTAAGAAATTGCACTTATGAGGGAGGTCATTTGTGTATGCTTTCAGTACTACTGAGGTTGTCTTTACAAGAGTTTACTGATTGGGCATGTTGCCTTAATTTTTAACACATGTTTCAACTGCAACCTTAGAGCACCGTATGGTAATGTAAACAGAAAAGAGTGGCTGTATTAAGTTGCAAATCAAAGGCTAGTTTAGCCCTGGATCGTAAAGTCAATTACTAGATCTTGTGCCTGCAATACCCCAAGGAAAGACATATGTCCTATAGAATAGCCAGAATACATAAGCAGTGGGTATAAAAAAAAAAAAATAAAATAAAAATAAAGTGGCTCCTGCAAAACTGACAAGAATAAATTTAACGTGGGACAGGATGCATATGAAGAGGCTCAAATGTGCACAATGCCCTTAAGTCGTTAACGCTTTTGTTTCAAATGCATAGCAATGAATGACTTAAGTCCAAACCTTTAAAAGGAAAGGCCCATTAGAAAAAACCGGAAGCAATCTGAAAAAATAACTTCTCATAAGGCAAGCCAAGCAAATTGTACCACACCCAATAGAGTTTCCAAATATTGTAATAAGCTAAGTTACAGGTTTACAAACCCAAAACAGTGCTGTTAACTGCTTCTGAAAAACTTCTACCTCAAAATCATGACCTCAGCCATGCAGTCAAAGACAAGGAAATTGGGTTTGCATGAAGAATGGGTCCCTGAGACAGTGAGGAATAGACCAAGGCAGAGAAACTGACATTGCCATTAGATCCAAGCCCTTCTGGACCACTGAATAACCCACCGAAATGCACGGCAAACACCCACCTGCGCAACATGTTCCCCTTTGTTTATGAAGGCAACCCAGAAGTTTGGAGTAAATCACCAAGACCTAGGTCAACTGCCTATCCACTGGAAAAGGCTGTCCCTCTGTAAGGGAGTGGGGTATAAAATGACCATACCAGTAAAATTCAGCCCTTTAGAAACGGATAAGGTACCTCTTTAATAGAAAGCAGTGCCAACCTGTGTGCCATGGGAAGGAGCAGCAACCTGCCCACCTTGGTTTAGAGAAGTGCCAGTAATTCACCTCAGAGGCAGTGGAAATCCTGTTCAGCCAACAGATTCTTGGGATATTCCCAATAACTTATTACAGTTCAGTAGACCTCCCCATAGGTTTCAGCACAAGACCAAGTAACATCACACCACAATACTGCACTACTTTATTAAAACAAAACTGCAGCTTTGTTTGATAACATGGACCAGATTAAAAAAAAAAAAAAAAAAATCATAAGGTAATACAGGACAAGGGTGTAAACCAGGGGTCCCCAAACTACGGCCCGCATTCGGCCCCGAGGCCATTTACCCGGCTCCCATCGCCAGAGCCAAAACTAGAGGTAGGAAGCAGCCTAGTGCGCTGTATGAGGGGGGCGCAATCTTGGTGCTCGCCCCTCTCCTTTTCCTTACCCCTACCTACCTTCTACCCGGCCCAGTCTGCTGTAAAAATTAGTGTTACAGCGCTCTTCACTCCCTCCACCGGTGCACACCAATGATGTAACTACACGTGATCAGGAAGTGGTGGGGGAGGGAGCGAGGAGTGTATAAGTCTTTACAGCAGACATAGCCGAGCAGGGAAAGAGGTAGGGATAGGGAGGGGAGGAGCACTGGGATAGCGCCCCCCCCTCCCTCCCCTTCAGAGGACATGGTGTGGGGGGGTGGGGGGTTTAAACAGCACAGTATGGGAGGGAGGGTTGTGGGGCAGGCAGCAGTGCAGTTTGCATAGGGATTCACTTTTTTTTTTTTTTTTTTTTTTTTTTATTAGTCCGACCCTCCAATGGACTGAGGAACATTGAACTGGCCCCCTGTGTAAAAAGTATGGAAACCCCTGGTGTAAACACACACTGCATTAGCTGGACCTTTGGCACCCCAATGAAGCAAGGTTAAACACTCTGATTTGGGCCCTGCTGCGATCTCATTCCCATTTGGACATTCCTCAGTTTGTCCCATTACCACCCAGTTGTCAGAAGCAAAGTGCAACCAAAGCAAGCCCAATAAAAGCTGGCTAAGACACACAAGAACCTGCCAACCTTTGAGGACACTAGCAGAATTGGCTGTTCTTTCTGTGCAAGGAGTAAAAGCTCACAGGGAAGTTATTTTGTTAGCTTTCTTTGGGAGGGAGCTTTACCCCATGGTTCCTGTGTCTGCCCCCACCTGCCCAATGGCTTTAAGTGTTTTCTAAACCTTATGAATTTCAAAAACCTGAGGGCTAGCAGGGAATCCTATAGCCATGCAAATGTTACTTGCACTTAAAAGGTCATCAAAAAAAAAAAAAATCTATACAATACATATTTAGGGCACTCAAGTCACAAGACACTGTTTACAGACAATAGGTTCTCATTTAAAATCCTCTAGAGCATACTCTATTCTTTGTTCTATGCCAAAAAAGGAAATTCTCACCTCCATAAACCAGTTATCAGATGGGGCTTTGTAAATGACTCGCACTTTGCCATGAATATATGATAACTGCATATCTTCACATTCATCCACAAGAAAGAGTTCAAGGGGATCAGAAGTAGCACCAAGGACAGTATCCGTACCAAGACAAAACCAGTGTGCATGAAACATGGGTCCGCTAGCATCCTCCCACATAGATGTGATCCTATCAACAGGAAAAGTCAAAAACAGAATTGAAAGTCAACATATTATGCATGATACATTCACATGAACAACATTTTATAGAGCCCACTGAAAATGTGATGGTCTTTCAGAAGCAGATCAAGACTGCATGCTCCATCTCTGTTAAACTCCAGTGTGAATCTGCCCAAACCTATATAGATTTGTGGTGGCTGATCCAATCTTGTTCCTTAAGAGGAAACTGGAATTTCCTCTAATGGAATTCCTCTGGAATTACCTGCTACAAGCTTTCTTCAGGCAGGAATACAGCAAGAGTTTCATCTCCAGAAGTCTTCTCCATATTATTTAAAATTATATAGAAAGGATTTCTTATAGAACTACACAAGCATAGCCTGTGGATTATGAAAATATGAAGTTTTTTTTTCTTCCACCTGTTACTTTGTCAAGTTAGCTAGAGGTAAGGGACTAATGCCAAACCCCTAAGGGTGTGAAGGTGACATTTAGGAAAACTAATTAGGTTGCATCTTTTAGTTGCAACATATTCAACTACATTAGAAAGAAGATACAACTTAAATTCCATACACTGAATTAAAGGAACATGTAATGGATTCTATATGACAAAAAAAAATAAAAATAGTATGATAAGAGACTCAGAAGTCCTTTAAAAAATAATTTATAACCTACCTTGCCAAGTACAAGGGTTCGGTAGGATTATCAGGACTCACAGAGACACAGTCCCCAACTTCTAGAATTTCAGCATCAATAGACACTTTCTGGTAAAATTCTCTCTTCCCTTCAGTCTATAAAAACAAAAAGTATAACGTTAACATTCAGTAGCCCTTGTAATTAAAAGAAAATTCAGTAGTTTCAGCTTTGATTTTAAACAAAGCAGAACATACATTTTTAGTAATTTTACAATGATTGGATGTAAAAATTGCTTTATTTATCTGCTCCTAGTCCAAAACACAGACTTACTCCCCAAGATAAGTAAGAGTTATCCATTTCCCTTTAACCCAGGCTCATTGGGAGATTGTGTGTTAGAATCACTAGACATAGTTGAACATGCACTACAGCTTGGCTGATTCCAGCTGTCTAAGTGTTTAGAATGACACTTAGGGGGTTATTCACCAAGGTGCGAATTCGGCTGCGGAATTCTCAATCAGCGGATTCCCACAGCAAATCCGCAACCATTTCAAAAGTTGTGACTGACAATATTCTCATTATAAAGATGCAACTGCGATAGTGGCAATCTATTGTGACTGGCTTTATCTGGCAAATTCACACCTAGACACAATTTGTACTTTAGTGCATAAACCCCCTTAGTGCAGGTAAAAAACGAAGAAGAAAAAAAACCCATGACCCTTCGATAATTGTAAATCCCTCTGTATGGGGGTTGTCATACAATTCCCTGACCAGGGAGGAAAATAGAACCCTTCTGACACAGAGTATGAGAAATCACACAAGTGCCTTATAATGCAGTAAACACAAATGTGTACCTATCAATGTAGGTCTGAGGGTTCCGGAGTTATTCTCTGAAATAAAGATTAAGCTGAACCCTCTAGGATTTAGGTCAGAGTAGGAGAAAAGGTGTGAAAAGACAGACCGCGGAGCAGAAAGGAGGAGTGCAATTTCCCATCACCTTCCTCCCTAAAGGCTGTTAAGAGTAAGGGAGGTGACTTTAGCCAGCGGTGCCGAGTGGCACGAGAACCTGCAGGGATCTGAGCAAGATGTGCTGTTGGAGGTGGGAGAAAGGGCTATAGCAGGTAAAGTGTTAACCCTTAAAAGGATACCTTAAAGCAGGGAGCACCTTAAGAGATCCAAACAGTATAGGATTCTTAATAGCTCCAATCTGCTGTAGAGGCAGAGCTTATTTCCTACCCTGTAGGGAGGAAAATGTGCTCAGGTAGAGAGTTTATAGAATTAATAAAATTACCTTTGGCACAGAGTTTGCTTTAGTCAGTGACAAATCCTTGTATAGGACTTCACTAGGTCAGTTGAATTTCCGTGTGTGAAAATAAAAAAATAACCTTAAATAAAACGGAAGCCTAAGACGTGGAGATAGGATTAAAGGGGAATTTGAAGGTTTACATATTTTGCAGTGACCATATCTTTGCGGCGGTGTTCCTGTACCCCCACCCCAACAGAAAACATAATTGTTACGTACTGTGACAGGAATACTGGTATGCAGGTGGAAAGTGTGTATATTTCACCCAGATTCCTG
>WMED01003189.1:0-20352 GCA_019650415.1 Pipa parva
TGGTACGTCAAGCGAAATTGTGTAATTTCATTATTTCAAAATAAACATTATTATAATATAAAAAAAAAATGAAACATTTTTTTAATTTCACTATTCCCAAATCTAAGCCTGCCTAATATCTGAATAGAGTAAAAAAAACGTAAAAGCTTTGCAAATGACAGTTAGACAGGGTACTGTATATTGGTAGAATGTGCAATATTTCAAAATTTCGGAACATTACAGTAAAATATGCATTGCTTCATATATTGCAGAAGGAAGGATGTCGGCCATTATTCTCTCTATCCTGTACCACCGTAACCACCATGTCTGCATGTAAAGTACATTAAAAGTCTCAATTATATCCCTGCCTTTATTCATCCTCTGGTTTATTCTCTGAGTGGGTAAGCTCAGAAAAACATCTCACAGCCAGGAAGATTAGAACACTCTATATATATGACATTTATTAAAATCGGTAAATTACTGATATCTGAATTTTACCGATATCAATATCGCGATATTGATATTTCAGCCATTGAAATCAATGGTTCGGCTGAAATTCGATTTTGCGATATCGGTAAAAAACCATTGGATATCGATTCTATCGCTTTTAATAAATTTTGCCCATAGAATGCTGAAAATGTCTTCGTTGTGGACTTTTATGCCTGTTGATAGCTGTTTGTATTTATTTTTACTTTAAATGAACAAATAAATGAAAAATGGTCCAAATAATTTCAGCTATTTACAAATACGCAATAGGCATTGGTGTCCAGTTTTATATTAATTCGCTTGGTATTTAAAAAATAAAAGTCTGTTGTTTTGGCCTAGTTATGGCAAGTCTACTTTGCCTGACTGCACGTGAAATAGCGTTCAGCTCTGTTCAAAACTTCATCAAAGAAATTCTCTGTTAAGTGAATGAGAAGTGAATTTGCATTTGTCAGTGAATACTGATGTGAAGGGACTTGTATTCACTGAACCTGGTGAATTTGCAATATGATGAATAAGAGTTGGTAAATGGGGAAAAATTTAAGGTGAAAAGGGCATTGCAAAGCGGATGCCAAATTAATTACTTTTGTCTAAGATCTAAGGAAGTTTGAATGCGCAAACTAAGCAAATTCAGTGAGATGAAAGGTTGGTGCATAGTCCTGTAGTCTGGCAGGGGCTAAGATTATTGTTAATAATAAGCTGTATTTAAGGTTTTTGTATATTCATAACACTGTTTTATTGGTAGGTGCACTAAAAGGTAAAGAATGAACTGGTAAATATATTGTACTGCAGGTAGTAGTCCTACAACTAGGCCCAGGGTTTCAGTTTTTAAAGGCCTATTCCCTAATTACCATGTAACTCCTCTGTCACCTGTTCAAACCTTTACCTGACTTTAATTACAAACTTTTTGCTTTTACTTTGCCTCATGATGTTATTGATACACATTGGTCCTAGTACCTGGATTCTGGTCTTCTCCACAGAAAAGGTACAAAGGTTTAAAAGGGTAGCAGTGAACCTCATGGTGGGCTGGACATTTCAGAAACCCTTTAAATTTACTCCTGAATCTCCTTATTAGACTTGAATGAGCTCTACCCAACTATGCATGTCCAAGCAGCAAAAAACACAGAGCCTGCACCTCGTCACATTCTTATTATTTCCCATGCAACATAGATAAGCAGGAGAACCAGAGACCTGCAATGGTTTTGTTAACCAGTACATGATATAGTTTGAAATATAACATTCAAGGTTTCCAGAAGATTAAAAAGTGCCTTATATCAAGCTCTTTTACTGATCAAGTTTTAGTCTGGGAAATACTTCTTTGAGTGAAAGAGGACCCTGTTATTAAAAACTCTTCAGAACTCCTTGTGTTTTTTTAGAAGGTCTTTGATGCCCCATGTTACTGTGTATTACTGTAATCTTTACATCATCCATCTGAAGTAGATTATGCAAGACCATTGCACTACTGACCAACATTGCTTAGAATGGCCTCTGACCAAATTAAGGAAACTACCATCTTCCCTAATCTTTTTGCCATGGAGATGAGTGGAAGTATGCCATTATATTATGATTACACTGTCATGGCATTTGGGTTTGTTTATGCCCCAGCCGTCTTCAAAAATGAAGGGGGTTATTGACTAAAGTGAGAATTCAACTGTCAATATCTCAAACAGTGGATTCCCATAGCAAATCCTCGACCAAGACAATAGTAAAGCCATGGCCGCGACAATATTCTCATAGTAAAGTCAAGGCTGTAACAGTAGCCATCTATTGGGTAGTGTGTGGCTGTCATTAGTATGCGAATTCAAAACTTTACGCGACAATTCGGACTTTAGTCAATAACCCCAAAAATCTCCAGTCTAGTCTAATTTGGCTAATCCTGAAAAGACTGCAAGAGAGTTACAAATGTGTAAAACTGGAAAAATGCATGCCTCTATACTCAGAGCAGTGCCCAGTGACTGGACAGGTGAAAAAAAGGTCAGGTCTAGAGGAAGGTCATCATATTTATTGTTTTAATTTTAGCAGCCAAATTCATTTTCCATTTGCTATACTCTATACTATATTTTATCAGTATCGGTGAGGGGGATACTTAGAGTTAATTCTACACTTTACATCTAATCTGTGCCATGTAGGGGGCTAAAGTTTTAATTAAACATAGCATGTGATTATCATTACTTTTATACAGTATACTAATAGGAATCAAACTGAATATTTGGGTAGTCCTGTACATGCTCGTTAGTCTGGTTAAACCAGTGGTTTTAAATTTATAGTCATTCTGGGAAACCATTAGCTTGTATCTCTTTTTTCCAACCGTTTCTGTTATTGATTTGGTTTAATCAGATTTTAAAACCTATAGAACCTGCTTCTTTCTGTTGAGACTTTAGGAGAACCCCTTAAAAGTCTTAGGTATTCTGAAATGTAATATAAGGTCAGTAATCCTGCCCCAAAATTACTAGGACTTACTATATTACATGGGTGCATCTACAGCCCACACAGCACATGTGTCATACATGGGAAGTATATATTCAGCTATTGTTTAATCACAGAGAAATTCAGTCATGTAATTAGTGACTCTTTAACAAAATCGTAAACCTATTGTTAAATGACTAATAATGACATGTTAATGTGACCGATTAAAGAAGAAATAAAATTGAACTTTGGACACCGAGGTGCTGTAGCATTGCCAATAACCATGCAAGAAAATGCAAGAAATAAAGTAAGAATAGATGACATTTTTATATTAATGATGGGATAATTCTGACCCTTTTTATGGGATGTACTCCTAGTTGATATTGGTACGGAGATCTTCATCTGGTTATAAATTGTTCATAATGACTTTATGCATTCATATCATAGATTCAAAGGTAATACTATGTTTTGACTTGACCAACATTTCATATTAACTTTAGGTTAAAAATGAATACTTCACCCAAGCAGGCACAACATTTTATCTCCTAAAGCACCTGGAGGATTCTCAGGCTTCTGACTATCTTCTGACCATGGATGTTATTATGGAACGATTTCTGCTGAAATAGATTTATAATAATTTTATCAGCAAACTCCATCAGACTATCAATTATGGGATTAAAATCACACATTGGAAGCCTGCTTTGTTTTTTTATTTTATTTTACGTTAAGCAGTCGGTTCTGATCTCTTCATACTGTACATAGATAAATGATAACATTATACAGGTATATACATAACATTATGATATAGCATGTATATTATGACAATGATAATCTCAAATATCTTTATTAAAAACAAATATTTATTTCGGCAGTTTATCCTATCCAGTGGAATTGTTTGTATAAGAGAAAGGGCTTATTTTCCAGATGCAGGTACCATGCGACCAGGTTTAGCAAAGTTATTGCTGAAATCCATTGTCATATACTATTGTGAAGAAAACATGCTTTGGATGATCATTGTCTAAGTGCTTATTAGGCTACACAGGATCTCAGTAACTGAGAGCTACAGAACAATAGTGACTAACACAGTAGGAGGCAGGAGGGAATTGGAAAGAAGTAATAGATGGCTAGCCAACTAAAGAGCAAGAACCTGCATTAGCTGAGTGTACAGCTGCCCCAGATAAAAAAAAGAGAATGTCAAAAGTATACTAAAATAGACTTATTAATGCCCATAATCCAAATAAATACATGTGGAATGCTGAAGCGAGCGTTGATTCTGGTAAACAAATCATTTCAGCAGAAGAGGGAATTTGCAGGTAATTGTCAGAGACAGAGCTAAAGCAATGAGAGAAAGAGAAGTCAGTTTACAAGCTACATAAGCCATAAAGGCAGGATGAAATGCTGGTAAAAACTCATTGCTGTTCCACATTTTTTAAAGACAATGTAATGACTGATTCATTGAAATTGTATCCTTGACATCAACCAAACTTACTTTCACAAAACACAACCGAGTAGTGATCTGGTGAAACTGGAAACAAGTCAAAACTCTACAATGCTTGGCACTCATGAAATGACAGTTACCGTACATGCTGAACCTTAGAAAGGTCTAATAATGGCAGCAGCTGATTTGGCAGCTTTTACACGATTGCAGAATGGCTTGATCATTTCTTGCAGTGTCTGATTGCAATGAATGACGATTAATTTGAAATTACAGCTTCCACATTGGTAAAACCAGAAAAAAAGAGTGTGCTGCAATTGGATCTTACTTATAAGCAAGTCATATGGATGCTAAAGTGTTAGCGCAACAGATGAAGTTGAAAGCAAGCAGTTGTCATCACACAATATGATGAGGGTTATTGACTAAAGTGAGAATTTGACTGTCGAATTCTCAAACAATGAATTCCCATCGCAAATCCGCGACAGTTTTCCCATTGTAAAGTCATGACTGTGACAATTTTAAAAGTTGTAACTATTTCCATAGTAAAGTTGCGACTGTGACAATATTCTCATTATAAAGACGCAACTGCAACAGTAGCAATCTATTGCGACTGTCTTTAGCTGGCAAATTCACACCTTTATGCAACAGTTCAGACTTTAGCCAGTAACCCCCGGTGTCATATTAACCTACAATTCAATATATTGCAGGACTGAGTCATATGAAGACTAAGACACAGGTGCTATAAATAATATTACACAAAATTATTAAAGTAGCTTCATTTAAAACCCTGGTATAAATATTGTATAGGTATTCTTTATCTAATATACATTTTCATTAGTACCAACCACCTTTTTATTTTGCCCTACTGTATATCATACTTTACCCAACTATTGCAGTTGGAATCAGCAAGTGCATATCAGTCTGTGCGAAGTGAGCCGAATGATTCGGAGCTCACTTCGCACAATGGTGAATTCCCCGGCCGCTAATTAGACTGAGTAGAACATTCATAAGCTCTTTCATTTTTCATCCAGCAGAGATCAATTTGGTTTGCTGGACAAAATTTGTTGGGTCATGTAGGACTGGAATCCAATGAGATGTGTTGGATCTATCAGCAGTACTGAAACAGAGAATGATGTGAGCATTTAGCATGTCCTGGATGGGTTTATATTGCTTATACACCATTGTTAAACATCAAGTTAAGAGAGTCTATTCTTTAAAGAGTAAATTTGCCAAGGAAAATGAATTATGAATTATTACACAATGCATCAGTTTGGTCTTATTGCTCCAAATCAAAAAATAGTGCATTCACTTGGCAGTGGCACAAATGGTCTAAAAGGGGACTATTGACTAAAGTAAAAATTCGACTGTCAAAGTGAATTCTCATCTCTTCAGTGGCTATGCCCTGATTCTCTGCTCCTTATTCACTAAACAGCAGATTCCCATAGCAAATCCGCAACCACGTCACAACTCCCATAGTAAAGATGTGACTGCGAGTATAGTAGAATCACAACTGTGACAATATTTCCATAGTAAAGTCGAGACCTCTACAATTTTCCCAGAGTAGCCGTATATTGGGTAGTATGTGACCATTATTAGCTGGTGAATTCACATCTTTATGTGACAATTTAGATTTGTATTGCTGAGTTGTACAGCACTGCATAAATTTGTGGCACTTTATAAATAAAATTATACATACATAAATATATACATACAATTCGGACTTTAGTCAGTAACCCCCAAAGTGTATCTGACGCATTGTCAGGTGTAGGCAAATAAAAAGTAGCATTCACTAGTCGCTAATTCAACCAAAATAAGCTGCATTGTAGCAATGTGATGCAGTGTTTGCATGAATCTGGCTATAGGCATGAATGATCAGTGACATCACCATTCTGTCACATTCTGGTGGCCAGTAGTGTTGCTGTGGTATATTCTCCTAAATTAAAATAGTAATAGAGTCTATGTTAATATATCAACTTACTTCTAGCTGCTATCATTTATATCTCCTTTACCTTAAAAGACCTCCAGAATAACAGTAACTGAATAATAATTTCAACAATTTTAATTTTCCTTGTGAGGAACAAATACTTATTTAAAGGAGTACGATGCAGTTCTCTTTCACAGGTACTTAACAGAAAAGAAGAATCCTCCAGCACTCTAAGTAGGTTATGATTAAGCACTACTTTGCATGAAAAGCGTTAGTGCTAATGTGCTCTATTCGGATATATTAGAGCTTTTTTAATGTAAGATAAATAAAGAAAGCTTTTATCTACTTGGAGTGCTGGAGGATTCTTCTTTTCTGCTAAGTTCAAGTGTGGGTATTGGAATCTGCCCTAATCCTTCCTTCCGAATGGTGTGAGTAACATTGCTCTAAACTTAAGGGATAGAGCCGTTTGATATATGTATACAATACATATTAGAAGAAGACTTCCTCTTTCACGGGTAGAACAGATTAAACAGTTCAAATATGCATTCAGTCTTTTTTCAAATGGCTGAACTAATAAGGAATTTCAATATACTGTATATATTTTTCATTTGCAATAATAAAATGCCTGTTGCTCCTGTTAGAAAAGTTTGAATAATGTGCTTGAATCAAGTGGAGAGAGCTGTGATATTAAGTTCTCGGCTTTAAAATCACTTTCCTTCTCTCTACTGCTGTTTACATGGGAGAGAAACATTTTCTTTTTAAACTTGGCAAGAAACCCAGAAACAGGAACACAACAGTTTATTGAAACAGTTTTTTCTTCTTTGAGGTAGTTTAAGGTTAAAAGCAAAATTAAAGTATTACAAAGTTCAGCTGGCAGCTTGGAAAGAAAAAGTAGTCAATCTTTGCAACGCTTCACTTTTCCACCTTTCTGACTACATGCAGTACTGGTTTAACATTCACTTGCCTCTGCTGAGTAAGTGCAGCACTAATTTTCTAATGAATCTAGAACCAGATCACTTTACCTTAAATTGTCCACAGAAACCTGTAGGATAATGGTACAAATGACTCTTATTAAAAATGTAACCAGGTTGTCAACCCTGCTTGACCTTGCTGGAAATCACCCCTAATCACTGACTAAAGGCTAAATAGTCTTGTATAGCTCTGAATTCACATGAAGTCGCCACTTCCGCATGTTGACTTATTGAGCAAACTCTGCAATGTGGCAAACATGTGACCAATTTGGGCAACTACGATAGTCACTTGGAATCACAGGTACTTCTACTATTGGCAAAGTGGCGAAGTGTGTCAAATTGGAGCAAATTTGTAAAACTGTACTGCTCTAAATTCCCCTGTTTGACTTTGCCACATCAGAGTGGAGAATTGGGGGGTTGATGGCAGGGCTCCAGTGTGGCGTAAGGTGACTATTTCATCAAAAGTGAAAATGACGACTGTGACTAACTTAGTCTACTGCTAAACATGAACTATGGACAAGATGACATACAAATAGATGTATGATTCACTTATATACAGTTAGTGGGATAATAATAATTTATTATTAATATATAATAATAATAAATTAATTTTATTATTGAATATGGTTTATTACAGTAATGTCAAGTTTATTCTACTTGTTTTTGCTTAAATGAATATATTGTCCTGCTATTAAAGAAAAAAATGTAGTTCCCCACAGTTAATAACCTGCCTATTTGTTACTGTTAAATACATTTTTTTTGCAGTACATTTTATTGACTTATTTCCATCATTTTCTGTTTACAGTCAATCTCTTACTGTAGCGACTTCTCTTTCCTGTCTGAAATCTAAGATCAGGGATTTGACTGAAATGCTTCTAAATTCTAAATAACCAATCAGGCGTGCAATTTCAAAGAGCTGGTGCTCACCTGCTTCTTTCCAAGTAAATAATTTCCACTCAAAAAAATCATATATTTATCATTGGCAAATAGATTGGCAAATAACTGTTGGAGACTGGACTGTGCCTAAAGAACGTACATAAACCTCTGGCTAATAAACAGTGAACTGATAAACATCACAAGTAAAGTGACTATAAAAATTCTGTATTGGTAAAAGAAAGGCACAAAGAGGCATGAAGTAACTTTTTTAGGCTTTCACCTAATGAATGCAACAAATGAATAAAGGGGATTTTTTGGCTAGCGTGAGTATTCCAGTGTGTATAGCAAAGTTAGGAAGCAAAAATACTTACCCCAATCTGTACTACATGTTTTTACTGTGTACAATATCTGCAAGTTTTGTCTTCTTCAGGTCTTACCCTGCGATAGGTGCCTCTACAAGAAATTGCATTACCTTTCACTGCATAGTTCTCAGTAGAAAGCCATATATATTCACATGGGGTCTTTGTATTGGATGGAGAGACTGTGCAGAACAATCACCAAGAAACTATTTCCTTTTGCACTGCTTGAGGGGTAAAAAGCTGCCCCCTAACATTCTGACTACATTGTACAGGGTGATGCACCCTATGAAATTCACCCCAAACAAAATAATGAAAACAGGAACACAAAAAATGGATTCTCTTTTCTTGAGATTTTTGCTTAGATTTACAGCTCCTGTGTTTGCAGCAAAAGTTCAGCTTATCTGTTTAAAGCACTTGTGTTGTCACAGTTCTGCTGTTCCTGCCTTTAACTCCATTACATAGTCACAAAACACAATCAGCAGCTCTAATCTGATATTATATTATATTAATGATAGGAATTATAAGAGTTATATTGGAAATGTCTGCAATCTGCTTTATAGCAAAGCTTGTAGCTGCTTACTCCAGCCAGTAGATGTCACTAGTAATCTAGTGTTACTACATTATGTATAGTATCTTAAGGAAGAGAGATTGCTCCCAAAATGCAATGCAAAATGAAGTCAGTTCCTCTTCCAGGGAGGGGAGAGAAGAGACTGGGTTAGTCTAGTTAGAGACAGAAGCTGTTTGTTGTAGCTCACTCTAGGCTAGTGAGAGTGAAAGTCAGGATATATATCTGGGCAGTACTGAGCTCCATCCAGGAGAGAGTGGGTTTAGTACTCTCAGGAGTGTTCTTTTATAAGGCATCTCAGTCAGGGTATAAGTGATAGCTTTAGGGCTAGGCCTCTTGGGAAAGTACTGCAATCTATTCCTTCCAGAGAATTCCTGACTAGTGACTGCAATACCTAGTGCTCTGCTGTGACAGATACACTACATGGACTATACAATGTAGTTTCACTGTTATTCTATTAATATTGATTGGTTATCAATAAACTGCTTTCATTTAATGTTCACAAGAATTCCTGGCGCCCGACATTATTATTTGTGAATTTCTGTTCCCATATGTATTAGCTGGAGCTCACCCCCTGAGAGAAAGACTACAATGGTAGTCAAAATAGCACTACATTAATCAACCCCTTTAAAGAGTTTACTCCACTCTAATTATAAATTCCACCATGTGGTCAGGAGGTTCCACTCTTCACTCGTTGCAAAATCTTCCACACTCCCGTTAAAAAATAAAATATAATTTTTATTGTTGAATTAAATGCATAGCATTTAAAGTTAAAAAGTAACTGGATGCCGTGTTTTTAATTCAACAATAAAAGTTCCATTTTATTTTTCCATTTAGCTCTTTAACTCCATTAAACCCCTGTTCCCATCAGAGTGGGTTAACCTGGGCAATGTAGAGTTCCCTCGCAATAAATTTGTACTCCCTTGTACGGGTTAAAGGTGAATAGCTGGGGCAGTTTTTACTCTAAGGTGCTGATTGACTAAAGGGTGAATTCACCTTGCTACAACTGGAGTTGCATCTGCAAAATAGTCACAAATTCTCAAATGGGTGAATTTAGAGCAGTACACCTAGTCGCATCCGCACCTTCAACACACTCCTATGCTTAGTCAATAGTAGAAGTATAAGATCATGGCTATTCGCCACATCGCAGAATCTGATTAATAAGTGAACCTGGGGAAGTGGCGAATAGATGCGAATTCTGAGGTTTATGCATCTATTCAGCCAATAAATCAATAAAACCCAAGATTAGAATAAAGTCCACAGCGGTATATAGGAACCATGTATTTCATGGTGTTAACAGTGGGTTAATTAAAAATACATTTTAACACACTAATTTATAAACAATATTTGAAAGAAGAAAACAACATTTCCATTGTTTTGTGTGTTTTTCGCATGAAAAGTTTCAGCAGCATGCTGTGAATCCTGAAGATTAGAAGAAAGATATTGATTTTTTTTCTCTATTTCATCTAATCTTAATGACAGATGGTGTTTTAGGTGTGACAGGTCCATCAAAAGTAAAATGTTCCATATTTCATTTGTTACATCTCCTGTGATAAAAAAAATGTCAGTCTAGTGTATTAAATGTAACAAGGTTGGTTAAACACTAAGGAGCTCAACATACTTTATGGCTGAAAGGGATTAGACTTTGCAGGAAAAATATTCCTACCTTTCTCTTATAGAAAAATTATACATGCTTAAGAAAATGACTTACTTTTGATTATATCACTTGTAATGCAACAACCTTTTAAAAATTTCTGCTTTTCTTCCATAATTCTGTTACCCTGTCCACTTCATTTATAAAATGTGGCAAAAATTTGAAGATTGGATGCAATAATCCTTGGACATGATTAGACAATATAAAACGTATGCCATAAACTTTGCTTTAATGCCTGTGGAAATCCTTTCAGTTGAGACACTGCAGGGCCAGGACAAGGTTTAATTGTGCCCAGCAGTGTCACCTCCATTGTGCCCCATACAGTGCAGCAGAACCCCCATATAGTGCACTACAGTACAACAGGCAGGGATTTTTTGTGACGGTACGCGCCAGTATGGCGTACAGGAAAATCTCTGACAGTCTCTGTCAGATACTATCTTAAGTCATTTCACTCAAACTTCTGCCGTTCTGCAGCAGATAGTGAACCTTGTCATCCAATCACTGCTTAGTTAAGACCCGTCTCCAACCAATAGCAGGCTGCCCTTATCAATCCCGCCCAAAGGCTCAGACTGCAGTAGAGGTGTACAGTGCATTGGCCGGAGTTCCAACCATGTGTAGGTGTGCCAAGGAAGTGACTCTGTGAGGTGCAAAGTGGTAAAGGTAAAGTGGTGCAAGGTAGTCTGTAGCTTTGCAATTTTCCTTTCTCTCACCCACCCTTTCCGACTCCAAATATGGCAATCAGACTAATTCCCTGGATCAAGGTCCCACCTTCAGTTATCTATTACCCATAACTTATAATGTTCTTACACTGAAGGAAAGCATCCAAACCAGTTTTGAACTCCTTAATGGATTTAACCATAACAACTTCTTCAGGCAGAGAGTTCCATAACCTCACTGTTCTTACAGTAAAAAATCCCCTTCTATGTAGATGCAAGGGCAGGGAAAAGGTTCAATGATTCAGGGACTTTGGTGGTGACAATCCCCTTGCAAAAGAGTGTTCCACAGGTACATAGTTTCCCATGGATAAACTGCACAAAATAAAGACCATCCTGGAAAATGGAGATAAACTATACATAACCTTAGGGGGTAACAAGAGAGACTAATACAATTCAGATTTCATAAAGTAACACCTTTTATAATGATAGGGGACTGTAACAAATATTGGAGCAGATGAATCACTATTTTTCACACTCTACCCCCACTGGTTAAGCTCTGGATGAGGTGCTTTTATAGATCTGGCTTTAACAGAACATTTTGTGTCCAGATTATGAAGTTCTTATTACAAGTATATAAATAAATTAGAGGAGGAGACCTGTGGAAGAACTACCATAACGTTTAACATTTCATTTTTTGTAATATTAGATTTTATTTCCTGTGGGCTTATTAGTGAAAGGTATACTGTAACTATAGTTAGGTCTGAATTTCTAAGATTTATTAACTCCCCCTCCCTTCCCAACCCCCCAAAAATAGCCAGATTTTACTTCGTAAGGAAGCAATGTGCAAGGTAGCAACATGACTGCAAATCCCACCCCCAACTATAGTGGCATTTATTAGTGAGTAAGGGGGAGGGGCATACGATACTGTTTGTACACAGGTAAAATGCTGTTGGATAACTGCCTTGTGTGCCAATGGTCTAATTGCTACAAAAATAAAAACAAATGTGTCATATAGCTGATCATAAAAGCAGTTTGTTAGCAGGTTTCAGCGTTATCTCTACAAAGGAATTACTTGTTTTAAATTCATGAAAAAATAATAGTATAATGTTCTTGAAGTGCCATCTTTACAAGTTAGCTAAGTAACCGTTGGGCACCGGGTAGTCCTGGTTTAGACCCATTCTTACTCTAGGAACTAATAAAAAAAAGACTAATGATATTATTCCTAAGTGCCGGAAGTTTCCAAAGAAACCTTCTATTATTTAAGGAATCTAAAACAACTGCTTTTGCACTATTTTTCCCGACTGGTTATGAGGACTATATACCCATAGAAGACTATAAACCCTCCTTCTATCCCCCTACTATCACTTTACAACAACATCTCTAACATCCACAGATGGTCTAAACTGCTGAGGCATGATGGGAGATATAGAAGTGCAATGACATATGGAGGGTACTAGTTTCACAGTAAACAGATATTTGCTAAAACATTATAAAATATATATATAGATTTCTGTAAAGCACACGTTGTTAGATGTTATTTAAATACAAACTAGTGAAAGCATAAACATGCATTATACATTGTAGGGACTGGTTGTGAAAAAATGTCAAACAAGGATGTACATTTTATATACATATATATATATATATATATATATATATATATATATATATATACTGTATTCTTGTGACAAGACAAACAACAAGCTGTGAACTGTTTTAAAGTCAAGAATTCAAGTATTAATTTTATGCCAGTATATAATTAGAAGTGGTTCTGTGTATCGTGAATAATCCAGTAACTATGGAAACAAGGCACACTAGAAAGGGTGTAAAAAAAACCGGAGGCAGCTTGGATAAGCAAAATGCTTCTCTCCATAATGTTTTTCATTCTGCAATCCTTTTTATCAGCCTTGAACCTAGAATGGAACTATTATGTTTACTGTCTGCATCCGGATAAAATCAGATTTGCAAAATAAAGAAAATTAAAAATGAAAACGTAATTCATGTTATACAACATGGGCTTGATAAAGACACCTTACCTGATTTTTTTAAATAAAGTATTTTCTCTAGATCAAAAAAGGTTAAAAAGCATAATTATTCCATTTCAAAGTGTTAAATTCCAGCCAGATTGTGCATAGCTTCATCAGCCCATTCTGCCTACCCGAATACTTACCTTTGCTTCATATTGAAATAAAGGATTGGGTGGCAAAGTACCCAGGAGTTTAGGACCACCCCCTGAACTTTGCTTTGATGTAGCTTCTTCTGAGTATGTATGAGCTGTGCATGGATAACAATGGATTCCGAGACTCAGCAGGACATAGTTGGAAGGATGGCCCTAAGCCACCACCATGGCAGTTTCCTAGCCCTTCATTTCTTTGTAAAGAAAATGAACTGAGCAGCCAGAGGGTCCCATCTTAAGGTTTTATCTCACCTTTAAAGAAGACCTAAAGCTCGTTCACTCAAGGGGTGAGTTTTAAGGGGGCAGGGGGCAAATGCTTACCAATCACCTCCTTTGCTCCAGCGCTGCCTCTGGCTTCAAAGCCAATTTTCATTTTTTCTGTTCCAGCACTGTGAACCTATTCACTTCCTGCTTCCTCTTCAACAGCGCCAATGTTTTTATTCTGCTCACGCTCAAACAGCTTCTGAGCATGGGCAGAAGAAAAAAATACAGTGATGTTGAAGAGGAGGCGTGAACCTGAAGAGGATCATGATGCCTGAGCAGAAAATAAGATCAGGTTTATCTCAAAGAAGGAGGCAGCACTGAAGTGAAGGAAGTGATTGGTAAGCATGTCTCCCCTCCTCTCTTAAAAATCACCCCAAGAGGGAACAAGCTTTAGTTCTCCTTGAAAAACCTTATGTATAAATGTGCATATTATTAATATTATTATTATGATGGTTAATTAATCATTCTACAGTTTTTCAACATTTTCCATTTCTGTGCTGGTGCAGTGACACAAGTGAAATGTCATTTAGATACAGTCACAAATGATTACCATGAAGATAATATACTGTAGTTCATTTGTCATGTGCTACACAGTTATTTGGAAATGTCAGGACTAAAGATAATATTGATTTCGTACAATGGTTTTCTTTAGCACAAAACATTCAAAATATGAGGATAAATTAAAACCATTCTAGGTGAACAACGAGCTTTTTGGTGCCACTGACTTCAATTTTCACACTTCAGTCATTCAAGCTTAAAAATGATAATGTAACAAGCCATTACTGAAAATGCAAACTAGAGATTTCATACAGGGATCCAGTCTACAAACACAGATATTCACATTCAATAACATGTACGTGAATACTGAATATATTAATATGTTTTCTTCTTGTGAAATGTTCATCATAATTATATTGCAAATTTTTAAGCAATAACATTCCAGAAAACTCCCCATATGTTACAGTTTATCGTGAGTTCATTGGATTTAAAATTACCATACAATCAACATATATCATGTATGATAACATTATGCTGTTCCAAATCCCCATCATAATGCAGGTCCGGCGTTCCTGTGTTATCATTGCACAGAATGAAAGTCCTGTAATTTGCAATACATTTAAGTGGAACCTTAAGCTGGGAAAAGAAATGTTGTTAACATACAGTATAGGGCTGATATGGCTCTTATTTATAGAGGTGTGAAATATTCAACAGACTGCAATAAGGAAAATTTGTCACCAATTCGGGAGCTTAAGACAGTCACGGACTTACGAAGCTCTTTGTAACACTTTCCATGCATGTGCACAGGTAATTCACCTATTCATCATGCATCAGAAACCGTCACTGTAGTGAATTCGACAAGGTATACTATGTCGCATTCGGCAGGGGACTGATGACAGGGCTGCTACTGACCAATTGCCTACTGCACAATATGAAGAGCTTGCTACTGACAACGATGAATCTTTGCTATGGGAATCTGCTGTTTAGTGAATAAGGAGTAGAGAATTCATGACTTTTTGAGTATACAATCCAGAGTGATTCACTTTGACTGTAAAATTCTCACTTTGATGAATAACAAGTCACTTCATGTAACTGAGGTTCTCCATGCCTTTATAAAATTGTTGTTCAGCATGTGTAGCTAAACATCCATTCTAAAGTAGGCTAAGGAAATATTAGGGTAAAGTATTCACACAATAATCAGAATATATAGCATCCCCTCCCCCATCACTGCTGTTCAGCAATCTCTGTACAGATTTCTAGACATGGAAGTATATATACATCAGTTTAACTAGAATCTTCCTGAAGTTGTTGCTTGTAATAGCTGCTTTTAAATTATTGTAATGAAGCATACTGATACTACTCTCTCATATTTACTAACTTCACCCTGCTTGTTAACTAATTGGCTTATTTACTAAACACCATACCAGGTACCAAACATCTACAGAAGCCGGCTCCTACTGTCAACACAATCTTCTCATCTTATTTCAAGATAAAAGTAAATACTGGAACATTAAACTGTAGCACAAGCTTATTTTATTGCCACATCTGATCCTTTATATCTGATATTCACAACAGTGAAAGATGTGATATATTTCTATCTGTGTGAAGAATGGAATGTGCTGCTGTCTCTAGAATGAATCATATAAATGACAATACACCCATACAGATAAGGAATAGCAAATTGTATGTATTTTTGTTGATTTGTGTGTAAACATAAAATATATATTTTTATGTTCATATATTTTATTCTATAACATGCAGGATTCATTACATATTAACATGTAAACAAAGGCTAAAGACATCTGTTGAATTTTCTATCGTATTATAACCAAATAGTGACCTCTGGTGGAGAAATAAGCAAGCAAATTACAGTTGGGAAAATGGCAAAGGCTTTCTGATCAAGTCACTGGGAGCAATGCCTAAAGGGGTTATTGATCAAAGGAAGAATCTGACTGTCAAAGTGAATTCTCATCACTTCGGGCTGCCACTCTCTCTGATTCTCTACTTCTTATTGACTAAACAGAGAATTCCCATAGCATATTCATGACCGTGTGAGTATTCCCATAGCGAATTCGCGACCGTCTTTTGTGCAGTGTACAACCGTCATTAGCTGGTGAATTCGCCACACCGCAGGAGTTTTCTGAATACCCTAATTTAGGGAAGTGGCAAATTCACACCTTTACGGGACAATTCGGACCTTAGCCAATAACCCCCCTAACGTCTGCCCCAGACTCTGACCAGTGAGAAGAGCTGTATATGGGAATATAATACACACAGCTGTTTTTCTTTCACATACTGAATCATCTCAGGTTAAAGTATTTTGTATCACATATTATTAGCAGATCAGCAAACAGTACGGAAATATGTTGTCCCCTGGTGCTTGTTATAAACATTACTAAAAATGAAATATTTCTTCTTTTTATTGCTGTAGCTCTTCTCCTTATAATTTATACAATATCTAGTCCACAGCAATTGCTACAGGGGTCACAAAACTATCTGTCTGTTCATCTACCCCACTCTCTCCTCCATTTCCTATTCATCTCAGCATTGCATGTACAGTTCCCAATCTGCCTGAGTTATACTCATTTATTCACACATTTAACAAAACAGACTCGACTGGCTAAATGAATAACTTTTCAAGTCGAACAAACAAATGGCAAATTCCCCCCCAATGAATTTGGCATTAAACAGGCTAAGTACCTTTTGTAATTGATGGGTGAGGGTTACTAATTGTCTTTTTTTTTATACTGCAATAGCTTTTGCCATAGAATCCATTTCTGCTGGATTTGCAGTATTTTACTCCCACCTAGTGTTTGTCCTATTGTAGGTATCACTTGAGACTATTTAGCAGAGACTAGTCTGGGAATTACCCATATTCCCTGTACAGAAGAAACATCAGGATCCAGGAAAATACCTATACTAAGGTTATATAACAGGATGTGGTAGCTGCTCCCCAGTGTCAGGATCAAGTGCAGTCATCTTGAAACTCCAAGAGCAATTAAAGATAGTCACTGGGGTTGATGCTGGAGATCATTATTCTCAATTCAAAACCTAAATGGTCTTTTTGATCCTGAGTCCTGTTGTGCGGAATCTTTTCAAGGATGTGATGCTGTACTATGATAATGATGCACAAAAAATATACTGTTAACATTCCATTGTTGTATAAAAGTTTTATAACTGTAAAAGGGAGCTGGATGGGGGATTGTTTAATGGATCTTTTAAGGGTGTACAGAGACCCTAATTGTAATAATGTTATTTGCTATCAGTATGAGATGGAGTTCCTTTAAATTGGCACACTCTTAGCATATATCATAAACAAACATCTTGTACACATAAAAAGGATTATATATATATTTTTGTCCCTTCACTGTGGTGAATTTGCATATATAAGACCAAACAACATCTGCTTCTATGTCTTCTATTCTTAAAACAATTAACTGATATCATTTTAAAATTTTATCATACTTGCTGAAGTAATTTATGCATGGAGAAACAGCAGTGTATAAACTGATTATAATACAATATAATATAAATCCACATTCAGGAAAGAATGGTGCAAAACTGCACAAAAATGGCCAGTGTTATCTACAAAGATACTTTCACTGAATACCACTTCATGCATAGAAAAAATCTATGGATTATTACTCACAGTTTAGTGAGGAAAAAAATAATTTCATTAATAATACAGTTATCTGACTTTGTCATGAAAGTGCTTATATTTTACTTAAATCACCGGCTACTTTTTCTTTTGCAAGATATATTCAGTCAGCAATCCTACAGCATCTGGAATGGATGTATGGATGATGTAGAGATCTTCTTTGATCTTTTAAGCTTTAGATCTTCATCAGCCATATGGAGATAGATATACTCCAGTTTAAAACAGCAGTAGGTCATGAGCTCCATATTTTAGAAAACTGCCAACGCCATTATCTCATTCTGGCTCAATCTTAATCCACTTATTCTGGAGGAGATTGGGGATACCCATTCTAACCTATATTTGTTTCTTGTAGGCACATCCAATAAGAAATACTAAACTGTAATGCTATAGATAATGGAATCTAATTTGAGGGTAGGGCAGACCTTTGTTAAGCCAAGGCTAGCATTAACACATGGATTTCATTTATCTATCTTAAGCCAAGGAATGCTACATGGGTTTCATTAGGCCCTCACCCCTTCAGATGAACCCTCATGGAAATTGGAAGCCTGATAGTGGTACTTTGTAGCTAGTTTGAGGTGCGATGCTCTACACAATCCTCTTCAGGTTCATGCCTCCTCTTCAACATCGCTGTTGGTCTGTTTTCTGCAGGCTGAGAAGCAGAAAATCAGTTATGTTAAAAAGGAAGCAGGGAGTGTAGAGGAACATAGCACTGGAACAGAGGAAAAGAAGATCGGCTTCATCCTGAAGAAGGAAGCAGCAGTATTTTCCTCCTCTCCTTAAGAATCATCCTTAGAGAGTATGAGTTTTTGTGTTTTTTTTTTAATTATTTGACTTTGGTTTTAGTTTGGTTTGAGGCATCTTTTTGAAGGTTCAGTGACCCACGGCACCCATAAAATGAATGAAATCAGTTGCTTGATTTATTTTTGGTGATTTATTTTTTCATTAATTATCTTTCTGCTGAAGTTCTATGTAATCTTTCTTCCAAACAACTGACCCTAGCAATCCAGAAAACAGTTTAAATGTAAACAAGTAAAAAAAAAATGTGAACAAGCATAAACATTCTGAAGAAAAAGTTGAACAATGAAAAAATATTGCAAACTATAAAAAAAGGAAAACTGAATGCAAAATGTGTAAGAATATCAATACAAGGTACTTAACATTAATTCAAGGGGAACAACCCATTTAAGAAGGCTGCCCAATAGGAGCTGAGAAGTAGTAAAGGCTTTCTCAGACTGTAATATAGCACAAGTTTGATATGAAACCTGACATTGCATATTGCACCGTAAATACTGTAAATAACGTTTTTTACAAATGCATTCACATTGCTGTAATTTGTTTTTTTCAAGCTTTTAGTCATAAATCATTTTTGTATTGATAAATTAATCCAAGATGTGTCAATGGAAAGTTATATAAGGGAAAGGAATGAATATACCAATGACTTTAATCTTATTGATGTATTATTCAAATCTTCTACTCCTGTCAGTCAAATGTTTATTGGTTAAAATTACTTTGCAAACCAACATAGTCAATAAAATGGCCTCTGTCCGCGCGGGAAAGAACTGAATTCAGACACAAAAGAATGTAGATGTACAGCTAAAATGTTAAGACATAATGAATCCCACTTCAGTAAAGTAAAGATAATCCTAATTTTTATAAAACACGAATGTACATTCTCCCACTAAAACTCATTCAAATTCTCATACGTTTACACTTGTTCATTAAGCTGAGAAGACGGTGTAGTTTTTTCTTTGCGATTTTTTTTTTGCAGAAATGAAAACTCAGTTTGTGTTGATTTCAGCAAGGCATATATTTTTCTATCAAAATTATACAATTTTCCTGCAAACCCTCCCACTGCTTTTTAAAATGCATAGTTTCCTGAAAAAAACTGCCACAATATTTTACTTTCCAAAACCAAAAGGAAATGATACATTTTGCCAAAATAAAAAGAGTCCAACTTCTCAAAAACAATAGTCTCCTAAGTAGGGCAATGCATCAAAAGGAGCAATCATTTACTAAGGTCTAGTAGCTCATAGCAACCAATCTGGTACAGTGGGTCTAGTACAGGGGTCGGCAAAGTGTGGCTCTTTATCTGCCTTGTTGTGGCTCAGAGCGAATCTAATAAGCCCCACCCATGACCTCTGACACCTCTTTGATTGGCCATCAACAGATCATGTGGTTGGGAGAATGTGCTCCTCCCCCTTTGCGGTTCACAAAAAAATTGTCGCCACTGGAGGAGGGAGCAAAATGGCTCAACTAAGTTTGCCAACCCCTGATCTATTATAATAAAAGACAGCTTATGGTTTGTTACTGTTATTACATTCCACTGATCTCAAACTCACCCAATGCACTCGAGCAAGCACTCACTATCAATCTCATTTAACTTACATTTTTTTCTCTCTCATATTATCACATAATTACATTATGGGGGTTATTCACTAAAATCCAAAT
>WMED01003190.1:3887-22690 GCA_019650415.1 Pipa parva
ACAGTGTTTCTGGGGGATAGAACCTCCTTTCATCAATAAACAAGCCACCTGCCATTTTTAATAGACATTGTTCCTTTGGTGCTTGAACCACAGCAAATGGGAAACAAAGAGGCAACAGATCCTCAGGCATTTACAAAGTTGTAATCAAACTGGGGATCTCATACAGTAGGTGGACAACCCCCATGTGTCCAAAACAACTGTGCTAAGCAGACAGTAACCAGAGATATTGGGACTATTAGGGACAATAAACTAAAAATACATTTGATATTGATAATGTCAGCAACATAATTAAACTTGTAGCATTGAACTTTCAAACTAGTGAACAAATTCATTCAATTTTCTTGAATTAAAAATGTAAAGAGAATAATACTCTCCTTTCCATTGCTCAGATACATTTTTGCATACAACGCTTAAACATTGATTAGAAGTTCATCTAAAATAAAGAAGCGAGACTTGACATTCCAATGCTGCTACATTCACATATATTCGAATTACTAAAGAATTTCCAATTACTATTGTTCATTTGTGTATTAGATATAACATGATTTGTTTGCTATATTAATAATAATGATAATCTTATTTTATCATTTCTTCTTTTCACAGCGTACCAAATAAGAAATTCTATTAAATACATAGCAAAACCTTCCAATAAGAATAGAATAGCGATATGATACAGTGATATTTAGAAGTTTAAATCATCTCATGAGCCCTCAGTGGCATAAACCACACAAGTCCTTGAACTGAGCAAGCTGAAATATTATTCAAAGAGGTATTATTAATAACAGAGGGGGAAAAAAAAGTCATTTGAAAGGCAAAAGTTACGTTGTTGGGTTTGAAATAAAAATGAAAATCTTGGAGGAAGGTGACAGCAACCCTATTAACTCCAAAAGAACACATCTAGCAAGTCTATGGAAAAAAAATACAAAATTTCTAGTGAGTAATCACAAAATGTATTTCTATAATGTAGAACAAAGCTTCCTATGTAACTGTGAAACTCCAATTCCATGTGACCTTTATTGCTCTAGTTTTATAACAGTGTGCAAAAGTGTGAGCACTCATAACCTCGGAATTACACATAAAAGGGAAAACAAAACACTGGGAAATAGTTCAATTATTATTTTTCATCTAAACTAAATTAATAAAATATTTGTCAGTAGAGCCAGTACAATATAGAGAAGACTAACAATTTTAATTCATTTATCCAGAAGTGGCTAAACTAAAATCAATAAAAGGACATATATTTTTTTGTCAGGATATAAATTAGCTAAATCTCTGCAGTTCTCCTATATCACTTATTCAGTGAAGGACATTATTTCGTGCGAGGTGGAGAATCTGTCATAGTTCAGCTGAGCACGGACAAAGCACCACAATGTGTCACTTTACAGCAAATTTGAGTCAGTTTGGGAATATATCATGTGCTTAAAATAATAATTCATTAAGCCAGAGAGGTTGCCTTCGCCAAATAACAGGTGGTGAATTGATACATAGGTACATTTTTCTAAATATTATTCTGGTAACATCGCTCAGAAAAAAAAACTTAATAAAAAAAACATGACAGCAACTACGGAAATACACACCAGAAATAGGAGGCTTGGGAATGTCTGAAATCAGAGGACATTTTCTTTGATTTTTTTATATATTTTTTATTACTGAATGGATATATGTTAGCTGAGCAAAAGGCTGAACAAACAATTGTTCTGCAAATTAAGTAACAAAAGAAGCAATGCTACAGAAAGAAATGCCCTTGTCAGCTGAATATTATATGAAGCTGGTTGGTATTTACAATTATTAGTAAGAGTAAATTGAAAAGGAAAGAAGAGAAAAAACAAAAGAGGGTTAGAAATCATTGATGCCCTTTAGTCAATCTGTGTGGTGGAGATAGGATTTTCTATAACAGTATTGTTTACAGGCTTTAAATTATATTGTTCTTGATATTGTTTCAGGATTTTGAAATTCTAGTCAAGTTGACCAATCTGAGATATAATTGGGAAATCAAAATAATCCATACATCCAATTTTTAAAATTAAAGATCGATATTGCTAGTCGCTGGACACTGCTGTTGGTGACCATGAAATGCAGGAAGAAGGACACCTGTCTCTTTTGGGAAAAATTTATTAAAGTCGAAAAGGCCATTTTTTCAGTCTTTTGACTGAAAAATTTGATTAAAAAATTCGCAATCAAATTTTCAATATCACGATACTGAAAATTCAAAATTGCAATTTCTGAAATTCAATATAGAATTTTTCCATCAAAATGATCAATGTTACAGATTTTCCAAAGAAATAAACAGATTGAAAAGTTTTGATTGAATATTCGATATCACGATATTGGCAGTGTACACACTGGTAAGTATTCACAGTAGATTAGTTCTTTTATGCAGTGCTAGATTTGAGACAGACCAAAAGGGAGCCCCTACCAGAAAAAGCTCATTTAACTTGGATCTTCTCCACTGGGTGCCACAACTGCCATTGGCATGCTTGAACAGGCGTTCCCACAGGGACAGAGCACCCTTTGTTTTTGTCCGGGTCACACACCCCAAAAGATAGCCATGCTTTTATGTAATGATCCAGTAATCCAAAATCAAAAGTAAAACTTTTCTTGGATTTGCATGGTAGTTACTTCTACAAAGTGCATATTTTAGAAGATAAACTCCTGATCTGTATTGCTTTGTGTTCAGTTTTATTTTGGTGATTGCAGCCATCATTAACCATTCTGGTAAACAGATGTCCACACCCGCCATATTTTTTTGTGTTTTTTTGTGTTTAGAATATACCTATTCATCCCAGAAAGACCAAAAGTGTAAATTATTATATTTTCTAGAAACCTTTTAATATTTTTTTTTCATTTTTATTATTATTGTCCTTTAAATACATGAATTTATTTTTTCAGTAAATTTAGATACCTAGATACCTCATATTTCCATTTCCTGCTCCCTTGTCTCAAGGTTGTCTTTCTGCTCTGTGAATGACAGGTAATGTCTCACTTCCAATAAGGCTTTGGCCATATAAAATGAATACTCTGATGTCAGAAATGAATACGTGAATCTGGAGCCCAGTGTTAGTTTGAGTTACATAGGAATAAAGATGTGTTTGATTTTGTCAGACCTCTTGATCTTTCTAGACATCCAATATGGAAGGAACTAAGTCTTTGGGAAAAAAAAAGAAAACAACAAAAGTGATTCTACTGCAGGAAAATGTCTTTCAGAATTTATATGGATTTTACTGACATCTACACTACAAAAATGTTGTATTCCATCACAGAATGAAATAATATACAACTGCATGGGCATTAGTAATTTTAAGTACTTTAAAATGTAACCAATTTATAAACACACACCCCAAAAATGTTATATTGGGAGCAGGCACTGACAGGACATCAGCCTAAACCCCAAACATAGACACCAAATAATCTGAGGAAGGTTGGTAAGTGCCGTACCTCAAACTGAGCTTATGCGTTTTATTTTTCATTCAGATTCTATTGCACGTAAGTAAGGCTTGATTCCAAAATAGACAAATAAATGACAACATATGTTTCACAGGCAAAAAAAAAAAAGCATCAGTACTGATACTAATGTTATATGTTTTAATCTTTAATTTTTAGATCCACAGCCTACACTGAAAGAGAACTTGCTCACAGGGTGGATCTAAGTAGGATAGCTGCTGTCAGTGCTCTGCACTGAGGCACTTTGGGGGCAGGTGCTGATGAGTGACATCATCATCAGCACGCTGTGATCAAAAATTTCACCACCACTGCTCTAGATGATAACTCTGCTCATGTAACACTTTCCTTATTATCAGATGACCACTTCCTGTGGTCATTAATTTAGTCTCATTTTATATATAGTTAGCATCATAGTCTGTTCTGATGGAATTTGCAATAGGACATTAAGTTTTGTAAAGCTTTCAACAAACTGTAAAAGTTTTCCCTTCACACACATTCTGTTTTTGCCCTTTGATAAAGGGATTTTCCCGAAACATGTTATGCATATAAACTATTTGATAGTACACTACCGTTGCTTTGCTGGTTTCCCTATCTTCAATGTTGGTTCATTAAATGCCTAATGGAGTAATGTTTATTTCTGAAGACATGTTTTTCTCTACTGTCCATTAATATATATATTTGTAGTATATACAGGATATATTTTACTTGTATAATGATATGTTATATGTACTTTTATTAAAGCCAAAGTGGCACTATGCTGGGTTCCCCATAAATATTTCCAGTTCCTTCATCCTAAGCTTATTTATATCTTTACAGACACAAAATACACATACATTCTGGGTTACTCTACCACTCCTGGAAAGACTAATTAAGACATACTTGTCACCCCACATATGCTTAAGCTGTTATTGAGAATTTTCGCTGCTTCAATGTATTTCTGATCAGAAAACGATGGCCAGATACAAGTGTTAGTAAGTGTGAGAAGATCTGAAGAAAGTGTAAATATTATTTACTTATTTACGTATTTGAGTGAACAACATGTAAGAGTTTAATACATGTTACTTGACTCTCTTTCTAATTAAATATAGAAAACCAAAATGAAAACTAATCTTTAAATTGCTTTCTTATCTTTTTAATAATAATCATCTATGTGATAAATTAAATAGAGAAAAGTAGAATATAGGGGATACCTTTTATTGGCCAACTGAACAGATGGTAAATGCAAACTTTCCAGACGACTTAGGTCTCTTTTTCAGGCATGGATGAAGAAGAGACCTAAGTATTCTCGAACGTTGGATCCCCAGGTCAGCTGCTGGCTCTCTCGTCCACATGTCATTACTGGAATAGGTACTGGAAAGTAGGAGTGCTGCACTGACTCTGTAGGGTGAAGATAAAGAAAACTCTAGTGTAAATATTACTACCACCAAACGAGTTCTAATATAGTTATACTCACTATATTCCTTGGAAAATAAGGAGTGGATTCTTTTAAGGTATAATCCCCACCTTTCTTCACGTATGGTTGTTACATAGACGACTCTTAATCGCATCAGTCACCAGTCTCCTGTTGGTCAGACCAGCTAGGGAGCATAGGCTCCCAGAAATAAAATGCAATAGTGTAATATTGCTAGGAAGATTTTTATAACAAAAGTTAAAATACAATCACATTTAGTAAGTAGAAAACAAGCTCATCAAAGTTATTGTGAGATAAAATCCTCCAACGCGTTTCGCCCCTTAGAAAGTTTCTTCAGGGAGTTATGGTTCAAAGAAATTAAAATGGCTGTTAACATGGCCTTATAGAGTTTTAAGGGAGAAATTCTCACCAGGACTTTTTAAATTTAAACCAAAAGTGACAGAATATGATGACTACACTAGAGTTTCCTTTATTTGCACCCTACAGAGTCAGCGCTGTACTCCTACTTTCCAGTACCTAATCCACTTTGGCAACTTATGTGCCTTTCGCTCCCTATTAAAGGGCAATCAGTGAGGTATTTGGGAAATTTTTCAAATATATTCCTTCTTGTCCTGTGATGGTGAGCTAGTTAATGCAAAGAAGAGTCATGCAATACAAGAACATTTTTTGTGAGATTTTTAAAACTAATTACATAAATACTGTATCTCCAATACTTTTAATACAAGTTTCATAGCAAGAATCCCATGGAATCCATTACAAAATATGTATTCCTGCCTCTTTTTTCCCTTCAACCATCCATGACTCTTCTAAACATCGGTTTCCTTATTTACCCACATCTATTCACCAATGCATGCCGGTGTCATTGAGCCTTGTAATTCAGACAAAATGTTTTTTACTGGACAGATCTAAGCATAAGGATTGATTTTTTGGCACCAGTTGGGAATGGGCGTAGTTTCTGCTTGTGCATTTTGCCTTTTGCCAATCTTACCATTGTCAGTTCTATTTTACTATATATTAGTCAAATTATCCTGCCATTCAGTTTAATAACATCATTATCCTTGCCATTTATAACCCAGTTTTAAACCATTTGAGTACAAGCAATATGTCATTCTCTCTTCAGGTTAGGAATTGTTACACCTTATTAACATCAAATAAAGAGTTTCAAATTACTTCTTCTACTGACCCTCAAATCCTATTTTATTCTACAATATCTGATATCCTAATAGGTATTCATCAAGCTTCTAAGCCATCAATCTATAAGAGCCAACGCTGAATTTGCTTTCCCTTCTTTAATCTCCCCACTCTTAATTGCCGTATTGACAAAATAGAAACAATTGTTTACCTTCTAAAGTCTCAAGAGTGCCTGCCAAATGAATCCTTTAGAGCTATGACTCTATAGTTCTAGAAGCAGGTTTTGCATGCAAAACAGCAAAGACTTCCTTATGAGGCTGAAAGGCAACTTCATTTATTTATTTATATTTTATTAACCTTCACCCTGGAAAACTAACTTGAAACATCTGCAGAAGTGATCACACACAAATGCGAACACCGTTTCCAATTACAATAACTCTGAATGATGACATTTCTCTGCAAGATCAATACCTATGATTTTCTCTTTTTCTTTCAAAGCCTACTGTTAAATCATTTATTTCCAGTTCAAGATTAAAACAGGAATGAACTTTTACCTTGGAGAATCTCAGGAAAAAAAAAAAACAGAAAAAAAACACAAGCACGCAAAAGTGTGAAGAGTGAAAGTAAATTAACTTGAAATTGACTTCTGGGTTTGATGGCATAATGTCGACTGAGATGATGCGTAACATTTCTGGTATGAACTGAGTTTGACTGTAATGGAATTTTGAAATCAAAAGGTTTTTTCATTTTAGTATTTCAGATTTGTACAAAACGGTGTGTGGTTCTTGCTTACTACAATTCATTAGAGTTTTATTTTTCAGTTTTCGTAGGGTACATTTTTGCATTGATATCGAAAAATATCAACCACACACAACAAAGCTAATCATGTGACTAAAAGATACCAAAAGGGGCATATTTACTAAAGTTGAATTGATTCTCATTTTCAATTAAAGTGTTTTTTTTTTCATCTATATTGACCTCTTCTCCTATTTACTAAACCACCTTTTAAGGTTTCTGACAATTGCTATCGCTGAATATCGATATCACCAAAATATATCGATATTGATACCATGGATCATTGTTCCAACGATTTTATCATGACATTTATTAAAGTAGGTGCTTTTTTTTTTTTTTTGTCAATTTCAGCTGCATCACATTTTGTCACTCTCTGGGTGGCATTATTCATTTTTTTCAATGGAGCAGCAGACAGCATCAGACGTGGTTGCATGTGTAGTGCAGCGTAGTCAGTCTTACAATATTGGGATGAGAAGTCATAGTTCATGTTTAGTAGTAGACTAATTTAGTCGCAGTCACCATTGTCACTTTTGAATGAATAGTCACTTTATGCAACACTGGAGCTCTGCCATCAACCCCTTAATTCGCCACTCTGATCTGCCGAAGGCAAACAGGTGAATTTGGAGCACTACGCCCTGCAGAATCCATTCCTTCAACAGACTCCTTTGCATGCTGAATATCCCAATTACCTGTGCATGCGCATACAAATTGATGCGAAGAGCTCAGTAAGTCCGCAACTGGAGTAAGCACCAGAATTGGTTGCAAATTCATCACATTGCAGAGTTTGTTGAATAAGCAGGGTTGGAGAAGTCGTGAAAGGACACAAATACTGGCATTTACGCAACAGTTTGCACTTTAATGAATGATCCCCTAGCTAGGGTGAAATCTATTAAACTCAGAAAACCCGCTGTCGGTCTTTCTGAGTTCATCACATGAGATCTCTCATTGTTTTTGTGAGATTTTTTTATCTCGATTTTTCAATAAAAAGGTAGCTATACCACTAATGTAAAGTATGGCTACCTTTCCATGAAAAAATTAAAAAAAAAATCAAGATAGACAAACTTGAGATCAAAAAAATCACGTGAGAACTATGTGAGATCTCACACGATAAACTCTGAAAGATCGAGTGTGATCATTCTGAGTTTAATATATTTTGTCCTGTCAGTCTTTAAATATAAAGTCCATGTGATTTGTTGTTCTTCCTGAATCACCTGGGTACTGCCTTTTAAGGTCTACCATGGGCTGACAGAACATCACACAGTAATGGACTTCTGATACAAACAAAATGTTATTTCTGATATAATTAGAGTACAAACTTACTGCTGCCTTATTTACAGTTACCACTATGTACACCATTAATTTCTAAAGGTCATTTCAACCTATTTACTGCAATTTGACCCATTTTGATGCTTTTCCCAGCGTTATCATGGCTTTTTTCTTTTCTACACATTTTCGATTACCCTCAATTTATGTCATGCTTTCAATTAATGTACCTCTGAATTTATATCTAGAAAAGCAAACAAGAGGATATATTACTTTTATTTTGTTTTAATGTTTCAACCAAAGTTCTACACCAAGTGGATCCCTACCCACCAGGTACCCCTTACTGAGTATATTTTCTAACTCTACCCCATCCTTGGTTGGAAGCTTCTAGAGCTTCTCTGCTTCCTCCTTATATAAGCTAGGTTGCTTGCTCTTAAGCACTGATTAACACTTTGTACTCTGTGAAGTCCTAAACCTTGTGGGATAAAAACAACCTGTCATTACTGAAAATTTCCATAGGATGGAAGGAGTGACACAGAAAATCACAAAAAGGTCAGTTAAAAGGCAGCTTTGTATAATATCTAAGTTGTTACTTTAAATCTATTGTATGTCCTAAGGCTGGGTTTACACAAGCATATGATGCGCAGCGCATGATACACTAGTGTAAAAAAAAAAGTCTTCATAGAAGAGGACAATACTTGCCTAGTTCTGGACACACGAGCATATGACACGCATACGCTGTGTCTGGAATGCTGTATGTCACATTTTGGCCAGTGTATATACATCGCGCCCAAAATGTGACACACAAGAAGTGCTGTGAACGTCAAGGGAGTGTTCCCACTGTCGCTGGTAAGTATAAAAGAAAAATACGCCAGAGTGTATTTTTCTCTTTTTTTTTTTTCACACGAGTGTACGATGTGCTGTGCATCATACGTTCGTGTGAACCCAGCCTAAAATGGTATATTTAAGATATTAAAAACTATTATGCATATGACTTAGTCACACACTGATTAGTGAAATCAACTGGAAATCAATAAGAATCAAATAGTCAGCAATGAGCTGTTTATGGCTGATTTTCTTCCCTTTAAAAAAATAAAACTTTTTTTCATTCCATTCATATGTGAGTTTCTCGAAAGATGGAAGGATCACATACAGTTTATGGTGTTTGGAAAAAATGTTTGCAATTGAACTCTATTCAGCAAAGTATTAATGACAAACAGACGCTTTGATATTCCCAGGATAAATTACAAATGTAGGTGCACTTCACAATGCTCAACCCAGCAGGTTGTTATAGTCGTAAGAAAATGATACACCATAAAATAAACAATGAAAGCATAATCCTTGACCTTTCCCAGAGAGATTCTGAAAAAGATTAACAATAAAGAATAATCTTACTAAAGGTTGATCCTCGTTTAATAAAATGTAATTTCTCTGTTTTGAAACAAGCACATTATATGAATATATTTGATTGTTTTTTTGGGAGGTGGGTGTTAATTATATCCCTATGCTCAGTAATGACTTCTGGCAAATAAAAAAAAAATTCAGTATATTTAATAGGAGAAATGTCTGTTGGCAAGTGGCTAAAGGGAAACTTACAACAGATATGGTTTCTGAAAATTGATGTTATACCGTAAACTACATATTATTGTTTCAAACATTTTTATCATTTGTCCATGCAGTTATTCACAGTTATTGTGATAATAATCAGGTTGATTTACATTCTTGCAAAAACAATAAAATTTGCATACATACTCAACCGAATAGTAAGAAGATAGTATGGGAATTATTTCATCAATTTAATTACTATTCAGACGGCATTTGTACCTGTCTCTAAAGATTATGTTAGATGAATGTTTTTATCGCTGAGATCCTGCAGTAATTAATCCCCTAAAATATGTTGAAATTAAGGTATAAACATTTACTAATAAACACATGGCTTTTTTAAGCTTTCAAGGAAAATGTGTCTTGTATTATTAAGCAAGCACTGGACCATATAATCAACAGTGTATTTAGCCACAGAGGATTATGTACTCTACAAAACCTTAATTGCATCTTACAAACACTACACAACTGGTTGAAAATGATCCTAACATTGTGTATTCATTTATTGATGTTTATTTTGTAGTGATCGTTGTGTTCATATTATGTACGGAGGCAAGCCATCATCCAGTCCTTCAGATGTTGGTAAACTACAATTTCCCTGTTAACTAAAAAGCCCTAATGCAGATCCATTGCTTGTTAGCAATCTTACCACTGGTGTTATATTGTCAGCTTTCACCTGCTATTACCAGTGTTTTCCATGGGCTGTCAGTTCTCCAATTACCAGTAGGAATTAGGGGCTCCCCAGCTGTGGCTTCACTATCTATGATTATCGCTACCAGAGTGGCTAGAGAATATCTGAGCCATCTCTCCCTGCCAGAGACAAATCATAAGTCCTCTCTTTCTCTACCCATTATACTCAGTGGATTCAGTGTTACAATCCTCAGCAACCAGACTCTTTGGACCTTTGAATTATATGCATCCATTTGTCAGGATTTGCATACAGTTAACTCAGACTCTCAAGATCATGCAATTGGAGTAGTGCCTGTACCTTTAGTTTTACAAGTAAACGGCATCTGTGGTTCTTCCTTAAAACACTAACAATTTATTTCCACAGCCCGCTAAACAGAAACTTCACACACCTAACTTGAGATAGCATCATATTCATTACATTAAGTACATTCAGTGCATAGTTACCCTCCCTTTAGCAAAACAAGTAGTAAGAGCAACTCTCAACCTTTCCTTTGGATAGTGTTGGCATTCTAACCTCTGGAAATATCATAGGGGTCTTCCTTGTACCACTTGACATCTGAGCAGCCTGAGTCTTTTTTACCCCAGAAGGTACTGGCACCTTCAGACCTATAGACTATCACCCTAAGGCCCTTATCATTTGAGACCCTGTTTTAGGTACCAGATTTACATGCAAGATACCTGGGTATCCTATACCCACTATGATTCTTGTTGGGGATAGCTACCCTTCTGTAATTTAGGGATAATTATCATTCTCTGGGGTGATCTAACACAAGGGCTTTTCTATCTGCAGCTGCCGACAGGGACCTCCCACCTTCCTAGTGGAGGCCCAGAGACCCAGTCACTTCCTGGACTGTAGATTTTATCACATCTAGGGAAACACCTCCCAGCAATGACATATACATTCACATTATTTTAGCAATGACTCACTTACTCCACTAGATGGAGCAATTACCATACTCTTAACACAATATCTCTTTAGTATATACACAATCTTAAAGTACTCGACACATAAGCATTATAAGATAATGGAATCCTACCATTTCCATTTTCTCACACATCAAAACGAGAATGCGACTGATAAAGTGAATTCTCTTCACTTTGGGTTGCTACGCTCCAATTCTGTACTCCATATTCAGTAAACAGAGGAATCCAAAAGCAAAGACTTAACTGCATCAGTTCGCCACACTCTTGAGTTGTGCAGCGAAGTTAGTCGGACAGTAGCAGCCCTGCTATCAGCCCCCTTATTCACCATTTCATTCTCGCAAAGTAAAACTTTTGAATGGGACACAATACACCTTGTCAGATTTGCTATTGTGACAGATTTCAATGCTTGATGAATAGTCAAATTTCCTGTGCAGGCTCATGTAAAGTGGTACAAAGTGCTCCAGAAGTCTGCGACAGTCGGAAGCTCTCAAATTCTCCACATCGCGGACTTTGCTGAATACCTGAAAATAGGGAAGTGGCAAATAAATGTGAATTCACGCTTTTATGTGAATAGTCGGGCCTTTCATGAATAAGCCCCTTTATCTCGTGTAAGGGTCATTCATTAACCCATACACAGGAATAGATAATAGGAGACCATAAGGTGTAATTATAAAAGAATGTACTGTTTATTTAATCAGAATTTGGAATCCACTGTTGTAATAAGGTTATTATTAGTGGTGTTCAGCGTACCCTTGCTATCCCAGCTTATAAAGAGGAGTTGGTATAAAAAATTGTTCTGTAGCTGAATAAGACACATGTTCATTAAGCTCAAAAATCATCACCAATCATTAATATGATAAGGTGATCCTTGGGAAAATTCTGGTAGTTACATAAAAACTTGTGGTGCCAGCTTTCCTATTGAATGTTTACTAGTGCCCAGGCCGAGATCTCTCATTGGTGCACCTGGTACAATATATTTAGCTTCATGTGCATGGATTTTAGCTACCCTTTGCTGAAGTAACCAACCATTTATGTTTAGAAAGAAGTAATATGTATGTGTAATGATGACACTCCTTATTTTGGGAAGAATATTTATTCGTGCCTATGACAAGGTCTTATGCAGCCCAATCACAAAACGATTAGCATTGTACACAAAATGCACTTTACAGGGCACTTAGCACATTCATTGTGCATAGAAAAGGTTAGTGCGGATGGGAGTTACCAGGACCCCTTACCTTTTGGCTTAATCCCCAGTATACACACGGTACTACATTTAAATACTTTAAGAGAATTTATGGAAACAAGTATTTTACTCTTGACATTTTATATCTGTGGCTCAGAACCTTTTTCCATTGATTTGGTGAGTGATTCTTCTAGAGTCCTGGAGCACAGCCCCTTCCAGACTGTAGGTTCTACATTTTTCAGCTACACACAGTTTTTTTTTATTAGATTTGCATAAAATAACCTAGCGTCACGTTTATCTTATTCCAGTTCAGATGTGTCTGAGAAAATAATTCTTAATACAACCTCCTTTCTTTATGGAATCTCATGTCAGTGACGTGAAAACTACTAGACAAAGTGAGAAACTGAATACAATATATTTAGGAATAAAGTAGTGTTAATAACCCTCTCTGGCTTTGTATTATAAGAATCACCTTCTGATCTAACAAAAAAAGAACCATGGAACAAACAGGTCTCGTCTCCTGCAGAGCCTAAATGAAAGTCAGATTCAAAAACATTGTACTGAAAGGATAATGAGGTACAACTTTGACAGTGCAATAACTAACAGTGATACAGAGAGTCAAGAGGCTAAATATACTGGGATTACCTTATGCCACAACAGGCAAACCTAGTACCTAGGGGAACTATAGAGATCCTTGTCTCAGCATGCAGTTCCATCTATAACAGCTACTTTTCATTTTAGGAGGAGCTCATCAATACTTGAAATAAACACCAAGATCCAATGTGTGTCTACAAGGTAACACCATACAACAGGACCACCGAAGCTCATTATGTGATATGAGGTCATAGAATTCATAAGAATTCTCACCACATATGATGTTAAGAATTCCAGGCACCTAAAGAGGGTGTATTAGAAAATGTTTAAATGAGCTTCATCTGTTTACCATGTACCAAGTATTTTAAGGGGGGTTACTGGCTAAAGTCCAAATTGATGCATAAAAGTGTGAATTTGCCAGCTAAAGACAGTCGCAATAGACGGCTACTGTCGCAGTCACAAATTCATTATGGGAATATTGTCACAGTCACAACTTTAAAATTGTCACAGATGCAACTTTAGTATGTGAATATTGTCACGGTTGTGGATTTGCTATGGGAATCCACTGTTTGAGAATTTGACTGTTGAAGTCTCACTTTAGCCAATAATCCCCTAAGAGTTTTACTAAACCCTCTGGATAATACCCAATTTATAAGGATAGTCTCCTTCTCTACATTATTGAAAGGTGATAGAATAATATATCTAAAGACTAGTTACGGCGAAATTTATTAAAATTGGTAAATTACCGATATCGCGATATCGATACCATCAACATTGTGATATTGGAATTTTACCAATATTGATATTGCAATATCAATATCGGTAAAATTCCGATATCGCGATATCAATATTGGTAAAATTCCGATATCACAATGTCGGAATTTTATCGATATCGTGATATCGATATTTCAGCCGTTCTGCCATTGAAGTCAGTGGTTCGGCCGAAATTTGATTTTGTGATATCGGTAGTATCGATATCGCGATATTGGTAAAAACCCATTTGATATTGCAATATCGATGCTATCGCTTTTAATAAATTTCGCAATACTTAATAATCTTGGAATTATAAGAAAGGAATAATGTTTCCCCAAAAAAATATTTAAACTGCAAAATAATAATAAAAACACAAATATTGTTGGTAAATAATTCTTAAGTGTTTCTTTAACCTTCTAGTTCTAAAACTTAGGAGGTCACTTTCATAAGTACATTATGACATTTTTTACTACATGTGGATAGTCATTAAAAAGAAATTCAATATCTAATATCCGAGATAACATCAACTCAGTTTGCAGTGACAGGTAACATTTATTAGAATGTACGTGTTCCTTTCCCTCATGTAAATAATTGTTACCTGCAACTAATAGATGTGCCTCAGTCACCCAGAGAGAATCTCTGCCTGACGCCTATACTATGATATGTGATAAAAAGCAGCCTAGCTTTATGTACATACAGTATCTGCTGGGCTCTTCAAAGTAATTGAAATGACCTCTAAAGAAAGGGCAGCATTTTATAAAACAGTTGAAAGAAAAGAGGGCTGAAATATTATTTGTAACTACACATCACATGCTACCATACATAAAACAAACAAACAAACAGAAAAACATTTGCAAGTCTTTGTGGCCATTAAATATTGACTACAATTATTTGTAAAACAAAATATTTGCCTTTTTTGAAGAGGTGAATCGCTATTTAGTTCTTTTTTTATTTTATTTAGTTATTCTTCACGCAACAAATTCATGTTTGATTTTTTTTTTTTTAAATGGAATCTATTAAAATGAAATCAATCAGGGTAATTCCTCCACATGTTTCAATTTGCACAGTTACTCTGGGAGATTGTGAGCCAGGTATATTACAAGGCACTGCATGGGGCATTTTCCTCTATGAGATCCACTGTTGTCCTTTTTAAATCATTATACTAATACATTTAAAAGAGAAAATGCTTGCAAGTTGGCAATGTTATAACTAAAACCTTTCAGATAGAGGCTTTGAAAATATTTCGCCCTTATAAGAGGGCAAGTACCAACAAACTTTGCTGAAGAGGTCTAATAATGTATAGCAACCAATCAGAGGTCGGCTTTCATAATTGTATCTCTTTTCTATCAGTGAACACTAGCTGCTGATTTGTTGGTATGAGTTATTAGTAAATTTTTGTCCCGTTGATAAATGCCCTTGTGTCTTCTAGAAAACAGCCGGTCCGAACGTAAGAGTTAGAGATAAAAAAGAAAAAAAAAATTTCACAATAACCTTTTCAAAAATATAGTCTATCATTTTTTTTTTCAGGGCTAATCCACCTTAAAAAATATTACAAATATTTTCAAAGTAGAAATAAATCTTTTTTGTTTTATAATAGTATCCATTTAAATATACCTTCAGACAGGATGTGCGTACAAACCCCCTTGCCCTGCAATTGCAGCTTTATTTAAATATCTTTTCCTTTGTAAGACAAAAACCTTTACTTACGTATTTTTTGCTAATGTTACCATCAGTTCTTTCATATAAAATGTTCTAGTTTTAGTGCCATCCTTTTAATCCACAGGACACATCTGAGAAATTCTGAAGCTTAATAAAATCTGTGGAGGAGGTGTTTCCAAATTGCAAAGCCAGCCATATGTCTTTCATGCATATTAATGTTCTGGGACAGAAGTAGCGAAAATCATTCCAGCCTCACATTCTTATATTTTCTGCTTCGGTGTATATCTCTATCCACAGTATAATCAAAGAAATATATAGCGCTGTTTGTTTATATATTTATAACACTACTTAACTGTCCAATATTTCCGCCTCAGTGACAGATGCCTTGGAATATTTTGTGCTGCGGCTAAAAAAACAGTCATTTTTGTGTGAGTCTACAAAGGCTGCAGTGCCCCGCTTCAGTTACAGATTATTCTGTTTAATAGATTCTTAAAGGGTAAGTAAACCCTGTCAATAAAGAAAGCCCTATTTACCTATTGTCAATATAATGATTAAGAAACTCTTGACTCACCACTTAATTCAGCAGAGCTCAAAATCCCCCTGTAATTGTTCTCTCACACTGAACAACTTCCCTGTATGGGAAGTGTATAAATGTAGCCACGCCCCCTCCTCTCCCTGACTTCTCTCTCCACAGTCACTCTCACAGGTGTTTGGACAGCTCTTATTTGCCCATGCTCAGGGTTTGGAACAAGTGTATTAGATAAGGAGAATGGGAGGGGGATTCTGGTTCTCTAAATAGTGAATGATGTCACTCAGGGATTGGGGCTTATTGGCACTGCACAGAAAAAGTCTGTATACAGAATGGCTTGGGGAGCAGGGCTGTTTAAACAAATGGCAAGTACATATATATATACTGTGTATATACTGTATATATATATACATACATGTCAAATAGAAAAAATGTTTTATTCAAACTTTTCATACCCTTTAAAGTTTCTATTTCATTTACCCTCTTATTACAGTACTATATATCTCTACAACATCATATTACCCCCGACTGTACCTCTTTCAAATTTGTCTCTACATTCTCTCCAAAATTCCCAAAATTATCAAAAAGTTTAATGACCAAGAAATGTAAAGACTTCTCATATAGATGCAGTTGTCTATTTTTCATTTGGAGCAGAAGAAATGCCTAACGTGATTAATATGACCCCGGGAAAGGGGTATGTGAAGGAAGCTCTGAAGGTTTTATTTACTGCTCTGAAGCACTTAAATAGAAGCTGGAGGTGATAAATACTGTACAAGCTCAATGAGCAATATAAACATTAGAAAATATACTGTTTAGTTTTATGACCTTTACCCTTCTGAGAGTGGTGTTGGAAAAGGAGGTCCTTTACTGAAATGGTGGTCTTTTACTGTACACCTCTATTTGAAAGAAGGGGTCTTATAACTTACAGCAAGGAGAGAATGAATACAGAAGTCCAATGAACTATAGAAGATAAATTAATCAAGGTAACTAGGCAAGATATAACAGGGAGAGTTAGGAGCAGGTATTCTGAGAGTGAAAGAGTGCTAAGAACATAGAAATTAATAAAGCTGCCCTATAGTTTAATAGTTAAACTTTAGCAAAAAACATTTTTTCAATTTTTTTCAACTTATCTATAAATAGCCAACAAAATGGATAGTGGGAGCTTTCAAAGGCATTTGACAAGTGTAGATTCACAAAGGTATTCTAATGTAAAGTAAATGTAACATAGGTGCATCTAGCCAAAAAAAAGGATTAAAAGAAGTCAGTGATATTTTCTCAATCAGAGACATAACCATAGTGGTTGCAGCAGTTGTAGGAGCAACCAAGCTGAATTCCCCCATGGGGAACAACTGCTCAGCCAGGACCACTGCAAAGTCCATTGCTATCTGTTCCTGGTGCCCCCATATTCTGGTAAGTGTCCCTAGTATTCCTGCCACTGTTTCCCGTAGATCTAAGTTAATCTAAATAGGTGCTATTATGATAGATATGAGGATATGAGAATAAATGTTTTTTTGAGGAAGATTAACCCAAAGCAATGATCTCTGTAGCCCTGCACTGATTCTTTTATCCAAGCATCTTCTTTTATGAAAGTGTTATTAACTCTAATATGAATATAAACTGCATAAATGAGATGCATGTGTGGGAACCAATTAGCTATTTAAATGGTGTGTTTATCACCAGTGATATTTCAGGAAACATTACACTTTTGTTTTATGAACCCATTGAAATAGCACTGATCTTGCAAAAAATCTTTTAACGTTGTTAGTTCCCTGCGAATATAATAAAATAACAAGAAGAAAAACTTTGACTTGGTGCCTGTAGGCAATTATTGCATATGTTAGAAAGGTTAAAAAGAGTGACTTGATGCCAACCAACTTAGCAGGTGTTGTTTCGATCAGCTGATGGCAAGCAGCCAATGCCAATTATGACAAAAGAGAAACGCGTTGGCACCTATGTCGTTAACATTCCATGGCAGCACAGAATGCACAACAGTCATTTGTTAAAACTGTTCCAGTTGTGTGGGTTTTACAAATAAATCTTTACAGTTATTACAATGTACTGGCATTCCAGATACAGTAATCAGTTTACAAGACAGAATACATTTCTGCATTTCCGAAGGACAGCTTTCTGTCCTCTCCTCTAGTATGGATTAGGATAAAGAAATGATATTGCCCTGTCAAATCTGAACGGCTGCAAGGGTATGTGCAGTGTCATTGAAATACAGACATTGTATTTTAATTGGATATATTAGACAGCAGATGGCAAAAAGAAATGTATCCACTTTACTTTAAAGACACCTTGGTTAATCATGCACTTGCATTTGTTTGGGGGTGTTTATCTAAAGTTGCATCAAAGCAAAGAGAGGCTCAATTCATAGTATATTACTCATTATTTCAGTACATAAACCATAATGCTGCTAAGTACTTTTCAGTATCACATTCTGAAGCGCTTAGGAGAACAGATGTGCCAGCATGTTATTTGCCAGTTGAAAGCTTGTTTGAAACCAATTATTTTAAACTGAAGCACACTAGAATGCTATAAAAATGTAAGTCAGGCTGAAAAAAAAAATATCCTAAATTAACCTGATATGAATAGATCTCAATCAGGTCAGGGACTATGAAAAGGTCACCTAGGTGTGTAACGGTCGGCGTTGCCGACCGTCTCTTACCTGACAGGCGTTCCGGCGCTCCTCCCTAAGGCACACGAGTCGCGCCTGTCAGGCTCTTATGCAGGCTGGGGGCGTGCGCGCTCACGTGACACAGGAGGTATCGGGAGCGCTCCCGCTGCGTGCAGTTCAGTAGCCTGTATATAAGGCTGGAGAGCTTGGG